>JAHWFO010055381.1:148983-168211 GCA_023313115.1 Rhysida immarginata | reverse complement strand
GTGCAGGACGGAGCCAGATTTTTGATTTTCGGTTTGTGGGCGATGGGTGTGGTTTTGGAATTTTGTCTAATTCTGTTTTCTAGAGCTTTCTGAAGCCGTCTGATACCTGAAGATTGCATCTCTCTATATGAAATGTAATGTATAAACTTTTTAAAACATATTTTTTGCCTGGCAGGGAGAGGCTTTGTGACTAGTATATATATATCTTTGGTTTGCTCAATGCACAAAATATGTTTGCATGTGTCATATTATCAAGAGTACCCACATCGAACTTATATAATATGTATGTAAAACTTATATAAAGACATTTAACGTGTCTTTTCATGACATTGCAGTTGTTTTATGTTCAGTCAGGAGTGCATATATCGACTGACTTGTGCACTATTCTTTTTTGAATCGCCGTCTATAGGGAATTACAAATATTATTTATCTTTGAAAATTAAAATAATGTTGTTCTCTAAATAAATTAACAAAATTTCTTTCTTGTTTTCATTTTTTAGATGCCGAAAACACAGATGCATTTATACAAGTCATCGAATAAAACGAAGGCTCAGCAAATAGATAAAATGGCCCGACTTTTATTACCTGCCATCTTTCTCACTTTCAATATAGTTTATTGGCTCTATTATATAAACCAAAGATATGAATAATAATAAGAGATTTTTTATGATAGACTGAAATAATTTATAAAACTGTAACCTCTCTAAGACAGCATAAATGATGTACTTGAGAATTTATCTTTTTTGTCTAGAAATAAAACTCAATATAGAGTTAAAGGATTAAAAATAATATCTAAGACCTGAATGAGATGATGAAGAACTAGTTTTGCATGTGCCTCAAATATTAGCTTAATTTTCCCACAAAAGTAAAAATGGGTGAATAATAAATGAAATCTTAATTTTGATTAATAAAATTATACTCACAAGATGAATGATGAGTAAGAAAATTTAATTATTTGTCTCGTTAAGATACGTTTGCAAATATATTTATTTTTATTCACAGCGAGAAAATTAAATACAAAATGTCACACAACACAATATGAAGCTTCAGATAAAAATCAAAGTTTCAGAATTTATTGATAGCTTTTTTTCTTCAGAAAAAGAAGTAATAATTCGAAATTATACCCCATTTGAGTAGTTTATATTTGATTAATTTTATAAAAGTTTATCGGGTTTTGCTTTATAGTTAATATACACTCATAATCCAAAAGTCATGGGATAGCACTGGACTATTTTTCAAGTGACACTAGCATCATGTGCAAACAGTATAAATATCCAAATCAGTGTCAGTAGGTTTAGTTATACTGTCATGAGAAAGGGGTCAGGTGTTAAGTGTAACAATGGCTAAATGACGAGAGCTATCCGAGTTCGAACGTGGCCTGGTATGTGGAGCACAACGTATGGGTCATTCAGTATCGGAGGTGGCTCAAGAATTCAACATCCCACGGTCCACAGTTTCAAGAGTCTATCAACTTGACGGCATACCTCCCACCATGCGCAACGAAGTGGTCGACCACACTTTCTCAATGAACGGGACCAACGGCGTCTGAGTAGGATGGTCACCGCTAACAGGCTACTGACACTAGGCCAGACGACATCAGGCAACTGACACTACGCTCATTTTACCCAGGGTGAGATTAGAGCAGTATCGATGTGAACTGTGCAACGAAATCTGGCTCCATGGGATATGAAAGCAGAAGACCCACGAGGTTGTCCTTGCTAACAACAAGACATCGTCAGCAACGTCTCTTCTGGGGTCATGAACACATCGACTAGACACTTGATAACTGGAAACGTGTGATCTGACCGAGCTGATGGTAGGTCTCGAGTGTGGTGCGGACCCCATGAAGGCCATGGACCCAAGTTGTGAAGCATGCACTGTGCAATCCGGTGGTGGCTCCGTAATGGACAATTGTGGGAAGCTCTCCAGTCGGAATGGTTGGCAATGTCTTCAGATGTCTTGCACCGACTTGTGGAATCAATGCCACGTCGCACTGTGGCATTTCGCCGGGTTAGAGGAGGTCTCACACCTTATTAGGTGCTATCCCATGACTCTTGGCATGTGAGTGTACTTTGAGAGCACATACAAAATGAAAAAAAAAATTTTTGGGACTGTGTCTTAGAGCTCATCACTCCCTTTACATGTCTGTTTGACTTTTCCTATTTTTTGCGCTGTCCTAATAGGTGTCGTCTCGGGAATTCCTTTGTCACATCTGTACATACCAATGCTTCTTATGCAATAATCGTATTTTTCTTAATTTGAGCATAACAAAATTACGTATACTTCGTTAAAGTCGTTTTATAAAGGTAATGGTTTTATCGTAAAATACTAATTTTTAATAGTAAAAACTTTACTGGATAAATAATTTCAGAAAAATGAAAGAAATGCACAGATAAGATCATTACTAAACAACTGCTTTCATTAAGATGTAACTCCCATAAAAAATTTTCCTTTTCCTTTTCTTAAGAAAGATGCGAGGACAGTTTTCAAAACTGTTGTAATCCTTAATTAAAGAAATAAAAGCTTTGTAAAATTTGCTGAAATCATGCCACTTTAAATTTACTCGTATTTAGTAAAAAACACAAAAATAGATGAACGTTTTGAAAGAGGTGAGGCATAGATATTTTTCCTTTTCCTGAATATCTGGGGGGCTGGGTGGAGGGGTAACTTTGAAATCTTAAATAGAAATCCCTATTTTAATGGTATATTCAGACTGTACACAATATTAGAGAAATGTTTTATTCTTGGTGTTTTATCAATTGATCCAACCGTTTAGGAGATAGAGGCCCTGAAAATATGGAACTTTAAAGTTATGAACCCAATTTTATCGATGAAAACAAAGAGATAGAGAGTAGACCATTCCCAAGGTTGTTAGAGAGAGAATGACAATTGGGTCATTCCTATTCTACTTTTTAATGGTCTTTAAGAATCCGAAATCAGAATTTCAAAAATCCAATATTTTTCAATACACACATAGACTGTCTCCATAGGACTGCTGCCCCCAATAGATTCCTTGTGTACTAAAAAATTTTGAATTCTTGAAATTCTGACGTCGGATTCTTAAAGACCATCAAAAATAGAATAGGAATGTCTGCAGACCCACTCTCTATCTCTTTGTCTTCATCGATAAATGTAGGTTCAAAACTTTAAAAGTTCCACACTTTCAGGGACTCTATCTCCTCAAAGGTTGAATCAATTGAAAAAACAACCAAGAATAAAACATTTCTCGAATAATGTGTACAATCTGAATATACAATAAAAATAGGGGTTCCTATTTAAGATTTCAAAGTTACCACCAGCCCCCCTCACAAAGGGGTGGTGGAAATTTTTTAACTAATGAATTTCCCCCGCGAAATAATTCACGTTTGATTTTGGACATTTTTTCGCAAAATGATTAGTTTCAGAGATATTCAGTTGTCTCAAGATAAATGCCTCACCCTGTATAAACCGTACAGGTAGTGAATCTCAGAACTCGTAAAACAACAATTTTTGAGATACTAAAGCTGAAACTGTGTATTATTTAAGAAACAAAATATTCAAAATTAAAATATTTGGTTTCCATTTTGGAAAAGGTTGGACGCTGCCTAGGCTTTATTTGCAAAACAATTTTCTGAGATTCTTAGAAAACCGAATTAATCGTATTTGAGGTATTCTATTAAATATTGAGTGAAACAATAATTTTATAAATTTTCAATAGAACCTCAACAGCAACTTGGGAAAACATTTAAACTCTTGATGTTACCTGGATTATATTAAAATTTTAAATTTGACCTAATAAGTTTGAATTTTAATTAGAAAAACTTATTATCAAAAATGTGAACATTTAAAGGCTTATAAAAATTATAATTAATCTCATACTTAAATTTACACGATCTACAAAATAAAGGCTTGGTCCAAAAGTTCTTGTCTGAAGTTTATGCATTTTATTTTGTTTTTCCATGACTTAAATCATTTTATCCCTTCAAGTTCTTATACTATAATTTGGATCTTCAAAGGGAAATTTTCAAAATTTTTCACAATGTTGAATATATCTATATTATTCATGAATATATCTATATTATATTTATAAACTAAAAACCTATTAAAAAGTAATAAGTTTATACGTCGTATAATTCTTCAAGCAGTAAAAAAACATTAACAACATTGAATATCAGAAAACAACACTGGGTAAGAATTCCTGAAGTGGGCCCCTCAAAAACAAGCATGTCGTGAAATTTAAAACTTTTATTATAACTTGATAGTACTTAATGGAGTATTAAAATTACCAAAACATTTTTGAAAATTTTCCATTTGTTATAAAGTTATAAACGAATACATTTTTTTGGTATTTTTTTTTTTTTAAATCATATCTCAAGCTATTTTTTTCAAATCTCTTTAAAATTTTAAAGATATCAAGTAAAGCGTATATACAGGGTCAGGACACATTAATGACCACCTAGCCGCGAACATGTTAACGTCCCATGGTATGCAGATGAAAAATCATTGCATATCATTAAAAGCTGACAAGAGCAGACGTGTAGTAGCATCCGTTAACACAGCAATTGTCGCCATCATGGGCAGAGCAGGTGACCTGTCAGACCTGCAAAAGGGGATGATCATTGACTATCGGGCCAAGGGGGGCAGCATTTCAGAAACAGTCACCTTTGTGAACTGCTCTAGGGCTGCCGTTGTGAAGGTGTACCGCGACTGGACGAACCAGGCAGTTTCGAGCAACCGAAGAGGTAACTGTGGGGCCCCACGGGCCATCGATCCTAGAGGCGAGCGTCGGTTACGACGCCTGGCCAAGACCAATCGGCGTGCCACTGTTGAGCAACTAACTGACACAGCAAATGAACAGTGGGGCCACTAGCCGCATCAGCACTAAGACAGTGCAACGATCCCTCTTGAGGTTGGGGCTCCGGAGCAGGCGTATGGTAACAGCACCCAAGTTGGCGCCTGTGCATCGCCGAAAACTACTCCAATTCGCAATGGACTATCGCCATTGGACCTCGGCCGAGTGGCAAAGGTTTGCTTTCTCTGACGAGTCGCGGTTTCTGGTGAACAGAGTGGACGGACGATGGAGAATTCGACGGGAATCATATGAGAACAGGCATCCCAACACCATCGTTGGCAGACGACAGGCTGGTGGGGGAGGTGCGACTGTGTGGGGGATGTGTTCGTGGTATGGTCTGAGTCCACTGATACCGCTGGAGGGTACAATAAATGCTGTTCTTTACCTGACGATCGTTGCAGACCAGGTAAATTCCTTCATATTGACAGTGTTTCCTCAGTGTGATGGCACCTTTCAACAGGACAATGCTCCCTGCCATATTGCCAAAATTGTCCACGACTGGTTCGAGGAGCATGAGGATGAATTCAAGCTATTCCTATGGCCACCAAATTCCACGAACTTCAACCCCATTGAACATTTGTGGGACCATCTCGATCGCCATGTCCGCAAGCTGGACCCTCCGCTAGTTGAGCGATACCCGATACTCGATACTTTAGTATCTTCGATACTTGGGGTATCGACGAAGTATCGGTAACGTCGATACTTCGGTTGAAATATCGAGTATCACGCGATGTTTCTCAGATTCCTTAATTCTGGGCTGATTTTTTGTAGTTTACTTTTCATATATGGTAAAAGATCTGAAAATTCTTTAAAATGTTGGCAGGTTCATGAAGAAAATATTATATCACAGCTAGCACTAAAACATTTATGTGTTAGTGCAACGTCTGTGCCTTCTGAATGCGCATTTAGTAAAGCTGAAGGGTTAATCTCAAAAAAGAGGTCGAGATTAAACCCAAAAATGTAGATAAATTTCTGTTCATAAATTCAATGTTTAAAATGAATGTGGATAAATAATAAACAATAAGAGGAAAAAGGTTTTATCAAACCAAGCTTTTATAATGTTTTATTTAGTGGCAAAAATACAGCTTAATTTTGCAACAATAAACAATAGATACATTTACCTCTCGCCATAACGAAATGTCCAATTGTTACAACAATCAATTCGTAATAAAGAGTTAGTACCAATAGAACACGAACCAATGAACCGATTTGAAAATTTTTTTCTTTATCTTAAATTGTCATCGATTCTGCATAAGTGTGTCAAATTGCAGCTCCCTAGCTTGTCGGAAAGTTGGTTTAATATTGATTACAAGATTTGACCTAAACAAACTAACACAGCAAAGTTATAAAAAGCTTATAAAAATGTAATGTAAATGTAATGTCATTTTTTTTTTTTTTTTGGTATCGAGTATCGAATACTTCAATTGAGTATCGCTCAACACATATATTATATGTCAATGCTGTGGTATGTGATGGAGTGAGCACAAATCGCATTAAGTTTGGAATAGGAAAGGGCACTGGTGAAGAGATATGCTACAGCATTGAACATCCTTGCGATTCCACAAGTAGGCTTTTTTCCCTTTCCGATATACTAATAAAGAGTCTTCTGTAGTAAACACACTGTCAAATCCAGAAGAAGGAGGGAGCGAAGATAAAAAAAGTTAAAGAAGATTTGACAAGGGAGAAAGAAAGGAGAAAGGAAGCCGTCCCCCCAAAGAAGAATAAAACAGGCGGAAAAACGAAGCAATACCAGCGAAAAGACAATTGGTGGAAGAGAGAGGCCGATTCGAAAGCTGATTGGAGATTGCAGGGCGCAGAATGGGCCCAGAATCCAACCAGGGGAAATAAAAGCGGATGATTGGAAAGGAAGAGACAGAGTGGCTTTAGCGAGCGACTAATGAAGGATGGACAGAAGACCATGACCTATCTTGAATAGACCTCGTAGTGATTTAGTGATTGTGTGAGTGACTTTAATTCTTGGACTTTAAAATTTATTCACGCCGCAACCAACCAACTAACGCGTGCGTGAGTGACTGTGACTTCGAGTGACCCTCCCCCCTGCGACCCCCGGGGGAGGTTCTACCCCCCCCCCCCGAACTTTTCTACTCTTATGGGAAAACATGGTGTTTATGGTTGCCGACGGACCAATAGCCGTATGAAAGAACTATATTTGAAGACGGGCATCCCACCCGTATTACCATCTGGTGATCCTGCTGTTTCTGTCGTTCAGAGACTTTCTCCCAATGAGTGGAGGATGCTCTGTCGACAGCGAAACATAGCAGACCGCGTCGTGTCCGCGGATTTCGTCAAGGTTGGACAAACCACCGTCCGCCTGGTTTATGCTGAGCCCGGATATCTACCCATCTTTATCCGGGGCGCCTCGCCGCTGATGGAAGAAGATTACCTGAAGCGTAACATGTCCGACTACGGGCAGGTGAAAAAGTAGTCTAACCAACTCATCCGAATTCTCCCCTGCAGAAGACTGGTGACATTATAGTCGACATGAACCTTCAGAGGGACATTCCAGAGAACCTTGTAATGCACGGCAACAAAGTCCGCGTGTCATACAAGGGTCAAAGGCAGTGCTGCTGGTACTGCAAGAAAACGTCTCATGTCAGGAAAGACTGCCCTCTCCTCAAGAATTGCGATGCATGTAACCGCATCGTAAGCAAATATCATCAGTGCCCGGAGAGGGTGTTTGCAGCGCCAGCAGATGTTCCAGCTTCGTCTAAAGGAATGTCGTCCCAGCAGCAAGCCATGATGTCATCACCGGCCAAGTCTCCAGTGACAACCAGAGCTTCGTCGCCGTCATCCCCATCGCGGAAGAGCCAAGCTACACCGGCTCTTTCGACTCTTCCAGAGGTGCAGAAGGAGATGATGGCCTCACCTAACCACCTCGACCATCTTCGTCTCTAGCAACATCTTCGGAGCCCAGGAAGGAGCAGACATCGTTACCTCCTTCCAAGCTCCCAGAGATTACACCTCTTCCTCAGTCATCTCTGGATGTGTCGATGGGTGAAGACGAAGCTTCTGGAGATGACGACGTAGATGCTTCAATAGGAGCAGAATTCGCCTTTTCAGTGGAGGAGTTTCCAGCTCTTCCTTCACCAGCGCAGTCAACAACATCACAGCCTGCGCGGACTATTAATACGTCGTCACCTTCCAGGATGACATCTTCTGCTGGGACCTCGCTTCCATCAGCGCAGAAACAGCAGGATCATCTTGTGAGAACGAGAAGTCCCCGCAAGAAAAAATCCAGAAAAAATCCTTCTTCCTCATCAGGTCGTCTGCGATCTCCGATGAGAAGAACGACGGAGCCTCCTGTATCATCTGGGAAGCCCAAGTCTCAACCGGATACAGGTCAGCAGGTGCGCCATTAAACATCCTCAATGGAGGTCGTCTCCCTGAACGTACGTTCTCTTGGTTCCTCTTTTAAGCAATCGGTGTTGTCACCGTCCATTGCCCTGTACAGGCCGGACATCTTGCTGCTTCAAGAAGTAAAACTCGCCACTTCACAACAGTGCTACGACCTTCCGGGCCTTCGCAGTCAATACACCAACGGACAACTCTTTATCAACTCTTCGTCACCAAATGGGAAAGGGGTTGCCTCCATCGTCTTCAACCCCTCCATTCTGGTGTCGAACTGTGTGTATGACTGCGAGTGCAGGTTAATCTCTTTGGACATTTCAACATCTGGTGTCAATTTCCGATTGCTTAATGTATATGCACCGTGTAAAACAGCAGAGAACCCAACGTTTTTCAGTGACTTAAATAATATTTTGTGTTCATCGTTGCCTGTAGTGATTGCTGGTGATCTGAACTGCCATCCAGAAGAAACAACATCTTTTCCTTTGGTCACGTGTATCGTTTGTGCCAGCAAAATGCATTGTTCGACTTATGGACACACCATCCACAAAGTAGTCAGCTTGGGTCTACTTTACATCAAGGGCCCACTATTTCATCAAGATTAGACCTTTTGACAATGCATTTGCTGGCTCGCCTGGAAAAATGGAGGTAATTCCGTGTTCATTCTCCGACCACAGTGCCATCATGTGGTCATGGAATCCTCCATTTCCTGCATCAACTACAGGCTATGCAGTCCATCGCAATTGGTTTCTGAATGTTTCTCTGCTCGACGAGGAGGAATACAAGAGAATGCTTGTTCAGTTCGTCGAAAAACATCTTCATAATGTGCCTCCTACGCTTGCTTCATGGTTAGAACTAAAAACCAAGATCAAACGTTTCTTTCAGAAGATTGGGTTAGATGCTGCTCGTCATCGACGTCGTCATCTCCTCATGCTACAAGAGATCCTTCGGCTCCTTCAAGTATCTACCCCGAAGGAGGAGTTCGAGATGGAGATTCGTCAGGTGAAGACCGAGATCAACGCTCTAATGATCCGGAAGGCGGGCGGCGCAGCGCTCAGAGCCAAACTTTCCTGGGCGACTGACGTCAGGAATTTATCATCAGCAGCGTTCGCCGAGGAGAGATGTCGTGCCAACAAAAAACGATGTCATCGATTGGTGGTGGAAAAAGGGGAAGTGAATTCTGACCACAACATCTTGTCAGCTTTTCACGCCCATTTTTCATCCTTTTTCGATAACCCAATCATTCCGTCAGATGAAACGAAGCAGTGGATGGAGGCGCTAAGACCTTTTTCTGAGGATGCTGACCTATCTCTCGTCCTGTTTCCGAAGACTAAGTCAAGAAGTTCCTGTCAGCGGACGGCCGCCATCAGTCCAGCCCGGGTATGCATGGCATTCCATACTCATTTTACAATGCGACATGGAATCTTCTTGGGCCTTTCTTGATACAAGTGTTTAATTCGATCATCAATGACCCGTCTTCCATCACACCAGATTTCACCATAGGGAAAATCATTCTTCTCCCAAAAGTGCCGAATCCAGAACTTGTTACCCAGTGGAGGCCAATAACCCTTCTCAACATGGACTATAAGGTCTTCACTGGAGTATTGCAACAAAGACTGAAAATGAATGCAGAAGAGTTTATTAACCCCGGACAGTCCTGCTCAATTCCATCATGCAGGATGTCCGACAATCTAGTTATGATTCGGTATGTGATGGAAGGGGCATGTGCTCGTCATCAAACCCTTGCTATATTAAGCCTTGATCAAGAAAAGGCCTTCGACAAAGTGAACCATGAGTTCCTTTTTGACATTTTTCGACACCTTCGTCTTCGGACTTTTGCCACGATTATTTCCGCACTGTATATTTCGGCCACATCATGCGTGGCGATTAATGGTTCCATATCTACCACCTTCAGCCTGCTTAAAGGTGTTAGGCAAGGGTGTCCCCTCTCCCCCTTGTTATACATCTTTTACTTGGAGCCATTATTACAATATCTAAATCGCCACCAAGATGTTCGAGGATACAATCTTCCAGCTGCATCGATAAGCATCAAGTCGTTAGCCTATGCGGATGACGTGGTGCTTTTTGCGTCAGACGCATATTCCTTGAGCATCTACAAAGAAACATTTAATCGCTTTAGTACTTCGACGGGGAGCACCATCAACCTCGTCAAGTCTAAAGCAATTGCCATTGGGAATTGTACCAGAGATTATCTTAATAATTTCCCAATATCATGGTGTGACCGAATTACAGTGCTGGGCTACGTGTTCTCCTTCAAACCGAATATGGATCTTACACACTGGCAACAAGTGGTTGAAAAGTGCATTTCTCGTCTTGACCAAAACTTCCGGTTTTCAGCATCAATGTTTGTCAAGGTGAGATGCATTAAGACTCATGTGCTTCCAGTTCTGACATGCAAGTGCCTATTCACCTTACCTTCGTATAATCTACTCAACAGAGTCCGTGGGGCAATGGTGAACTGTGTTTAGGGGACGACTGCTCAGCAACGTCATCCATTGAGAGCAGCGTTCCTCTTTATTCCCTTGGAGAGAGGGAGGGGGGTTCGGTTTACCCGATATTAAACGGTACCTCATTGCGGCCAGGCTGGCTGCCTTGATTCGGGTATTCCTTAGCTCTCCCCCTTTATGGGTGAACTTCTTTTTCTTACATCTAAGGGTTTTCTTCAAGGTGAATAGGTATCCGTTATCTGCCTTGTTGCCAGTAGTGATGTATCAACACCAACCAGACATTTACAAAGATTTCAACCTGGACTTATGCCCCAGATCCCGGAGTAACCGATTTCGTACGCCGCATGAAGAGGTATTCCATCCCAGGAGAAGGTCGTCTCGCCCGCCCGCCAATTGGATGACCGCCGTCGAGATGTCCCGAGGTTGAAGGAGGACAGCGCTTCCCGAGCCAGGTCTGAAGCTAGATGTCCGACGTCCGCCTACCTCAAGCCCTACACCCAAACGACCCGATCGTCATCCGCCCCTGAGACGTCTGAGTATTTGCGCGATTAAGGAGAGGCCCCTGTAGACCCATCGGATGAGGATGAGGATGTGCGCTCCGTCAGCGATGAGGATGTGCGCTCCCGGACGCACGCCGGGCCTACTCCGTTGAGCCACAACCCAGACGTTACACTACGCCCCCAAACCGAACACGATTTTCTCCCGTGGAGGTTGAATACAGTGGAAGCGATTCTCCCCATTCCTAACTTAGCCGGCATTAGCGTTGGGCGCCCACGCGATTGGACTTAGGAGCAACTTCCTCTGGTAATAACGGTATCCACTTAAGATTCGTAGGCTATAGTGTTGTGATTTCGCTTGATAGAAATTCCTACCTGTCTCGCTATATATTTAATCCATTGTTCTATTTTACACCGTCACTCCTCCACGGTCGACTTACCCTGAGTGGTTGCCGCTGTCTGAGTTTGCGGTGCCCAGCGTGACCCAGTTCCTGCCCAAGTTGACAGCATCGTTGTTGCATTGACCTACCTCACCGACGTTACTTCCAAGTCGTCACCTTTCTCGTCCCGGATGTACAGGGAACTTCGAGGAGTCGAACCACTTATTCCCCAACGTCGGCTGCAATCAACTTGGACTGATAGTCACGAACTCACATTCATTTATTGACATTTTATGTTCGGCAAGCAGCCGCCCTTTTGTATCTTAATCATTATATTTGATTAAATTTACTTTAATAATTCAACACCTCTTCCCGCTCTGTTCTTTCATAAAAATCCTTGACACACACAATTTACATTTTTCCAGTTGAACGGAAAAAAAGAAGTTTGTGTGGAGACTGCAGCAGTTGCTAAAACTAAATTCCAACCGACATGCAGCAGGCTTGAAAGTTCACTGATATTTGACAGAGAAACATATAAACCCAACAATCTTTGAAAAAATAAATGTAGCCCTTATGACAAAGGTAAGAGAATGTAAGCTTTTTTAAAATTTGAAAAAAAAGATTTAACATATGATATTTCATATTTCTTAGTTGTTCAGCAAAGAAACTGTGCAGACGTTGCATTATTATAAGGATGAGCTATCTGCCAGTGAAGAAAAGGCCAATTTTATTTCAGTACTGGCTCGAAATTACAGTACTGAGATCCTGAACAAGAAATATCCTTGAAATGGACTTCGATCTAATATAAAAGATTACGAGGTTCGATTATCACAATTTCATGCTTTTCATAGTGAATACCGATATTTGTTTTCATAATTTACTTTTATGACAATCTTTAAGAATGGGGGTTTATGGCCTAGTTAATTGCTCATCAGTTATAATCTAATAATAAATTTTAATAATAATATAGTCTTACTTTTGTATTTTAGGAGCTGCAGAATTGTTTGCTTTTATTAACAGATTGTCAGTTAAAGTGCCCAGACCTGCACTTTTATTTATCTGAAACAACGTCTTTGGGTTTGCATGTCACTATTAGGGCGATTCTACATTGGTTGAATACTGCACCAGTGCACTTGGCATGGAATATGTATTAACCTCTAAGCTTACACAAGACATTTTAGAAGTGCGTTTATGCATGTGGGCACAATAGGTGATTAGTCACTTTTGGTTTTTATCAAAATTACTTCTATTCAGAAGTAAATCTGATTTCTATTCTTGTACGCAAAGCCAGATTAAAACCCATAAAGTGCCCTTAGCACTTGAGCCCCGCATATATAACTAAGTGCTCTCATATATAACTGCATGTCATGTCTTCACGCACCTGCTTATTGTGTTTAATAATTAATCCAGCCCTGCTTGTATGACTGTATATCACAGTTGCCGCTTCATACTAATTTAAAGTAAAAAGATCCCTGCATGTACCTTTACCCATAACATAATGCACGAGAACTATGCCCAGTCTAATAAACCATTAAGGAATGACATAACCAAGTACCGAAAGGTTAAACTAAACCATTCGCTGAACTATATTTGTTAACATTGGAAGTTTCTAATGGACCATTATGATACCATTAAACCACGTACCTTTGAAATAATTTCAACTATCATTAATTTTACGTTATATTCATTCGTGACACATCATTCCAAGTCGTTTGATATATAACAGGTCATATTTTAGCATTGCAAGTTCCAATGAACCATAATGGTTCCACTAAACCAGGTTCCTTGAAACCAATTTGGACTATCATTAATTTTACGTTATATTCATTCATTATATATCACGCCAATTTGTTTGATATATTACATGCCATATTTTAGCATTGAAAGTTTCAATGAACCATCATGGTTCCACTAAACCAGGTTCTGTGACACCAATTTGGACTATCATTAATTTTACGTTATATTCATTCATTATACATCATCCCAATATGTTTGATGTATTACATGCCATATTTTAGCATTGAAAGTTCCAATGAACCATCAGGGTTCCACTAAACCAGGTTCTGTGAAACCAATTTCGACTGTCATTGATTTTACGTTATATTCATTGATGACACCTCATTCCAAGTCGTTTGATATATTACATGCCATATTTTAGCATTGAAAGTTCCAATGAACCATCATAGTTCCACTAAACCAGGTTCCTTGAAACCAATTTGGACTATCATTAATTTTACGTTATATTCATTTATGATACATCATCCCTGTTTGCTTGATATATTATATGCCATATCCTATCTTTGAAAATTATTGATGGTATCATAAGGGTACCATTAGTGCACGTGCCAATGTTTCGATTACAACCATTTTCAAAATGGTTCATTTCCTGAACCATATTTATCAATGGCCGAAATAGTAATTTATATTCGCTTGTATCTCGTCATTACGATTTGTTTGACATATTACTTAATATATCTCTCCATTGAAAATTGCTAGGTGGGATCGTGATGGTACCATTTGTGCACGTGCTATTGAACCGATTTAGATAATATTTGTGATTTGTTCATGCCATGTACCATATTCATCGACTGACGAAAATAGTAATGAATAACCGCATCTATCTCGTCATTACAATTTGTTTGATATATTACTCAATATATCTTCCCATAGAAAATTGCTAGGCGGGATAATAGAGGTACCATTTATGCACGTGCCAATGAACCGATTTAGATAAAATTTGTAACTTGTTCGTGCCATGAACCATATTCATCGACTGACGAAAACAGATTTTGAAAATCTTTCATAGCCTCGGAGGAGTTTGAGTTACAGACAGACAGACAGACAGACGGATAGACAGACAGACGGACAGACACGTTTCCCCACACTGATAGCATAAAGCACCTTTCGGTACTTAATAAATAAACCATTAAGGAATGACATAACCAAGTACCGAAAGGTTAAACTAGACCATTCGCGGAACTATATTTTTAAACCGCCCTATGTTAACATTGGAAGTTTCTAATGGACCATTATGATACCATTAAACCCCGTACCTTTGAAATAATTTCAACTCTCATTAATTTTACGTTATATTCATTCATGACACATCATTCCAAGTTGTTTGATATATTACATGCAATATTTTAGCATTGAATGTTCCAATGAACCATAATGGTTCCACTAAACCAAGTACCTTGAAACCAATTTCGACTATCGTTAATTTTGCGTTACATTCATTCTTGACACATCATTCCAAGTTGTTTGATATATTACATGCCATATTTTAGCAGTGAAAGGTCCAATGAACCATAATGGTTCCACTAAACCAGGTTCCTTGAAACCAATTTGAACTATCATTAATTTTACGTTATATTCATTCATGACACCTCGTTCCAAGTCGTTTGATATATTACATGCTATATTTTGGCATTGAAAGTTCCAATGAATCATAATGGTTCAAAAACCAGGTTCCTTGAAACCAATTTGGACTATCATTAATTTTACGTCATATTCATTCATGACACATCATTCCAAGTCGTTTGATATATTACATGCCATATTTTAGCATTGAAAGTTCTAATGAGCCATCATGGTTCCACTAAACCAGGTTCCTTAAAACCAATTTGGATTATCATAAATTTTACGTTATAATCATTCATGGCACCTTATTCCAAATCGTTTGATATATTACATGCCATATTTTGGTATTGAAAGTTCCAATGAACCATAATGGTTCTACTAAACCAGAATGGTTCCACTAAACCAGGTTCCTTGAAACCAATTTGGACTTTCATTACTTTTACGTGATATTCGTTTATGATACATCATCACAATTTGTTTGATATATTACATGCCATATCTTATCATTGAAAATTTTTGAAGCTGTCATAAAGGTACCATTAGTGTACGTGCCAATGTTTCGATTGCAACAATTTTCAAAATGGTTCATTTCCTGCACCATATTTATTGGCCGAAATAGTAATTTATTTTCGCTTGTATCTCGTCATTAAGATTTGTTTGACATATTACTTAATATATCTGTCCATTGAAAATTGCTAGGTGGGGGTCGTGATGGTACCATTTGTGGACGTGCTAATGAACCGATTTAGATAAAATTTATTATTTTTTCATGGCATGTACCATATTCATCGACTGACGAAAATAGTAATGAATAACCGCATCTATCTCGTCATTACGATTTGTTTGATATATTACTCAATATTTCTTCCCATTGAAAATTGCTGGGCGGGAAAATAGAGGTACCATTTGTGCACGTGCCAATGAACCGATTTAGATAATATTTGTAACTGGTTCGTGCCATGAACCATATTCATCGACTGACGAAAACAGATTTTGAAAATCTTTCATAACCTCGGAGGAGTTTGAGTTACAGACAGACAGACAGACAGACGGACAGACAGACAGACGGACAGACACGTTTCCCCACACTGATAGCATAAAGCACCTTTCGGTACTTAATAAATATCAATGGGTCCCTGACAGGTGGATGACATTTTTCCTGACATTTTATATTATTGAGAGTTCGAATGATGTTAAAGCTTGAAGAAATCGTTTCACATTCAGTATTTATAAATATAACTTTTATTATTTCAGCACTTCTTTGGACTAGTCAGGCAGGCGTCTGGCACCAATAACCAACCCATTCCAAGAGAATTTATTATATAGTGAGACTTCTTTCGGTGTACAACTTAGCTAAGCCACCCAGGCATGGAAATTGTGGATTTGAGGCTTTAAATAATTTAGAGGTGATAACTAAGATGCAAGACATGATGTCAAAGCCAAATTTAAACGCAGCAGAAAAAGCAGATAAATTATTAGACGAGTGGATTCTAGAAGATGCACATACAGATACTTCGAATTCAATAGAAGCGGACCACGCATATGATACAAACGACAGTAAAGTTGAAAAAATTATTTACTATCTCGGAGGCTACATAGCTCGAAAAACACTACGATATTTCCCATGTGAGGACTGCAGAAAAAAGTTGATTCAAGAATCACCAATACAAGAAACTGTTGCAAAACTCACTCATAATTAAAAAAAAAGGAGAACTGCTTTATCACACCACTGAGCTATTTCAGCAGTTAATAAATATAGAAAAAAAATTGCAATATCTGTTTACTGGGGTACCATTATTTGCTGACTACTTTCAGCTATTATTAAGTGAAATTGCGCCAGTACAAAATCAGAACTGAGGATGCCGACGAAGTGGTGAAATATATTTCAAAATTTTATATTATCTGCAGGCTACACTTCCACATCAGGGAACTAATCAAACAAGTAATAAAAGATTTGTACGTCAAAAGCACGCAAAACTGTCAAAACTTAATTAAATAAAATAATAAATAATATTTATAATAGTAATTAATTTTTTATTGGTTTTACTATAGTAACCATCTAATTCAATAATTAATCTAGGAGTAGTCTGCAAATTATATAAAAATTTGCCGTCATTTTTCATTCTTTCATTATTTATTTTTACATGGTGAGTAATAATTTTGTATTATTTCTTCAGTAATTTAAACATCTGATGTACAGTATTGCCTGTAATAAATCTTGAACTTTCTTGAGTTATATTTCATTCGCTGAAAAATGATTATATAATGTGAGTAATTTTGCCGTTCTCATCTGATAGTGATTCTAAAATGTGACTCCTTTCTTACATGTGAATAAACATCCGAAAAAAATTGTTTCATGAATATAAATTAAAGTTCCCCAGATTAATTTTAATATGTGAACACCATCGATTCGTTTGGTATAATTTGGCAGTCAAATTTTACTTTTAAGAAGCTTTATACACCATAAATTTCCCGAATTTGCTATGTGTTTAATGCATAAATCCTCAAAACACCGACTTTGACTGATTCCAGCGCTCCTGGTGAGAGGAGCGAGCATAGTGCCAAACTCTTATCATGCAGATTCGCAACTTGTAGTAGAAGTAATTTAGGTTATGCCAACCCTTCGCTGGTCAATCCAAATTCTTGCGGATGCTCACGCAAGTTCTTGCTCTGACGCGCGTCACGCAGCGTTTCGATAACTGTCGGCCGCTAGAATTAATTAATTATCAGCTGGTCATAGCGTTGCTCTCTTATCGGTTTACTTCCATCATTAATTCTTAATTCCTTGTTACATGCGCATATTTACTTTATTGCTGTCGTATGTTTGGGCCACTAAAGTGCATTTTCCTCATTTATGGTAAAACCGTTTCTACTTGTCTTATGTTTAAAATACACAGATAATTCACGTTTAAACCACAAATACTACACTATTTCATGGCCCATTTTTGAATAGAGATCGATAAGTAGAAGCAAATAAACGTATTACGTGCGTGCTTTTACACCATTCTTTTCCACCCCAGGTGGACCCAATATCGATCATACACTTTGAGCTTCACCTCCTCTCTTAAGCCCCTTTCACATATATATGCCTACAAATAGACCTTAGTGTCAATAAAACAATCATGCCCTTTCACCAAGTCAAAGTTTTTAAAAAATTTTAAAAAATACAGCTTTTTAAATGTGGAATTTTAAAGTTAGTTTTAAAAATGTAAAAATATAGACGTAATCACTTTTGTCAGGTTATTTATCAAATTAAAATGCAACGACGAGCTCTAACCGTAATAATCAATTTAGAGTCCGTGAAATAAAAATTAAATTAATGAACCTATATTCTAATGGCTGATTTAAAGTCCAGGTTTTTAATGATATTGAATTTTCGTCTAAAATCTTTTAATTGGAGTACTACTGGTTTATTTTTCTACAGCGAATGAAAGGTTTTCCCTTAAAATATCGCGTTTTGACTTCTTGTTTTTATCACTAGGGGCGATTGGGATCTTTGTAAATATTATTGAATAAAAGTATGCATTTCATTTTGTTGGATAACTGGTTGACAATAACAGAACAGTAGACGTCTTCAAAGCATTCTGAAGCGGTGTAAGTTGGAAAAAATCAATTTAACTTATATTGAACAAATCGTTTTTCAATAACGAAGGGCAAATACGTACGTTGTCTTTCAGTATATTAACAATTCAGTTAGTCTTTGTCTTACTGAATTAAATTCCATAATTTTGAAAAGTTTGGACAAGGAAGGCCTCGCTGAGAATATTCATGTGACATTTTGTTCCCGAGAACACTATTCATATACATAAGAAATTTGTCTTCATCTTTGTTGTTTTTCTTCGTATTATAAAACTATTAGAAAAGAAAAATATTTCTTTTCAAGAAGCCTGTTTTTTGAAGCTCAAGAATTATTTTTTCGTTTTTATAATTAATAAGTTAACATATCCCATGAACACAAGTTAAGAAAAAGTAACGAAAATATGCCTATACTATCTATGTATATAATGAAATATGCTTGCGGTGCCTTCGTATTGCAAATGATTACGTTATCTCTTTTCAATGGAATTGAATCGTGAGTGTTTATTTATTTCTTCCAATCTCTTAAACAAGGAACTATTTTAACTTTAGAACAATTTGTATTTAACTATGCAATAACTAAATTATTTTTTGATCACTTTTATTTGTTTCTCTTAAGTGACACTTGTCAGAAATAGATAATATAATAATTTTTAGGCAGCCTATATTCAGGAAATATTTTATGCTTTGTTTTGGGTTTTGCCTAGCTAAGGGATAATGTATTATTAAGACAGAAAATAATATATATAT
>JAHWFO010055381.1:125263-143983 GCA_023313115.1 Rhysida immarginata | reverse complement strand
TATACTACAGACCATGTCTTTGCATTGAAAGCTTCTATGGTACCATTGGACACGTATTACTAAACCAATTTCGAATTTCATTAACTACTCGTTATATTCATGCCTGATAAATCGTTACGAGATGTTTGATATATTACATGCCTTATGGTACCATATAACACGTATTACATTACTAAACCAATTCCAAGTACCATTAATTACTTGCTATATTCATTAATGATACGTCAATACGATGTGTTTGATATATTACATGCCATATATTATCATTGAATATTTGAAGGGGATATCAAAATGGTACCATTAGTGCACTATTGTTCCTATTCGGGATATCTCATCTTAGAACTTCGTTCGTGCTCTGTCCCATATTTATCGATTGGCGAATAATGAATATGAAAAAGTTAATTCGTTTTCAACTTATCGTCCAAAATAATAAGCTCCTTACTAATAAAGAAATCCTAATAATAATTCTGTCACGCGCGGAGCCAAAACGAAATGCACAATGCGAGGATGATTCGTCTCTTTCCTCAATTCACTATGCCGTCTCTCAACACCACCTAAAGATAAGGCCTGGGGGCTGAAACGCCATTACATTGTTACATCAGCTCAGTAGGGAAAATTTAGGGCTGATAATTGGTGGAAATTCGATTAACAATGCCCTACTGAGGTGATGTAATAATGTAATGACATTTCAGCGCCCAGGTCTTATCTTTAGGTGGTGCTGCCCTTCTCCACATGGGAATGCAATGTATTGTTGGAATTGTGTCTATAGACGGAATATCCTCTCTACATCTATCTCCATCATCGCTCGGATAAACTGGGCTCCCCCCAGAAAGAGTTTTATAGAAGTAGCACTTCCGGCATGACCATGAGATACATTCACTGCCTAGCAAAAAGTTTGTACGCTTTGCGCCTAAAGAAGTTTGCACTTCAAAAATATTTTTGAGATTTTATAGCCCGCCTTTCCCTCCCCCTGTCCCAAGAAATGAAAAAAAAAATCTGTTCTGGGAATCACAATACTCCCTTGTACGAAACTAAATTGAATCCTTTTTTTTGGAAAAAATTCTCATTATTATTCTTGACACACGAATTTCCGTCTCTCTCTTTGTTGACTAAAAGCTCCCAATGTTGAAACAAATTTTGTCAGCCGTTTGGGAACTTCAAATGAAGTTCTTCAAATTCAATTCTCCAAATTGAGTACTTTAAAATCTGACGTCAAACAGTCAAATTCTGACGTCACAAACTGCTCCACGCAATCAAAACTCCATTGACATGAAAGGAAATCAGTTGGGGAAACGACCAAAAAACGTTTGGCCCAGCCGATTGCAATCAAAATGCGAGGTGCACAACTACATTTTACAGCAGTCCTAAATAAAATATTTCAACATTCTACGCCTAACCGTTTTTGAGAAATGCGAGATATATATATACACACTGTAGCGCCAAAAAATGATTTTGACGTTTCATAAGTGTCTTGAAACAAAATAAGACTTTTTTTTTTTTTTTTTTTTTTTTTACGATGATTCACCCCCATCTGCCAATATCCAATATATCCCCATCCAATTGTTGCGGTTGCGAAATGTTATCTAGTGGGACCTGAAAATAAAATAAAAATGGAAATGACTGAACGTGACCTATGAAATTAGAATTGAATTAGATGTAATGAAACAGGATTGTGATAAATGAAATGAATTGAGATAATCTTACAAGAGAACCCCAGGTAGCGCGGCATCCTTTTTTTGCGCGCAAGCACACCGTGGAAGCGATAGCGTTGCGCGGCAGTGAAGCGCCCCGGAAGTGCGCAGAGTTCAAAAAACGTGGCAGAAAGAGGGGAAGCAATCGCCAAAGACTTATTAGCGGCGATCGCCAAAGAATTGTAGTTAGAGCACTGTTATTAAGCATAAAACCTTAATTTTGCTGTACTATTATTCGTCTCGTAATAATTTATAAGATGAGATAGGCATCCATGAATACTATTTTTATTTAAAATTATAAAGCACCGCGATACATACCCCCTCACCAACGCAACGTATTACTCGATGTTGCACATGAAGCCAGCCCCGTGTTTGATTACCGAATTAGTTAATAAAATGAAATAATAAATTAAGGAAATGATTATTAATTACTCTACACATTTTTTACTGGAAGGCAATTAGCTAATTGTAATAATCTATTTTAAAAACTAAGTTTGTTTAGAAATTTTAGAAGCCATTTAATTGCTATCTGCTGCTGTCTATTTCATCTGAATTGGATTCGTGCTTATTGCTGTGAGTAGTGGAAGAAAGAAGTTCCGTTAAGCGCATTAATACACCGCTTTAACAATGGAGTCCTTGTATGAATGTGTGTGCTCAAATTTTTCGTTTTCGTGGTTTATTTTGAAAGAAACAAAAATCCGCACTCTCTTATTTTGCAAGCATCTATAGCAGCTTCAATTGAGTAACATATTTCAATTTGGTGGAAATCCGTGACATACTTGTTCGAGGGATTCCCTTGTTAGTGAACTTTTAACATAGACATTGTTGAAAATGAAAAGTTTACTTACGCTGGAATGGATTGTTGAGCGCGTGGAGACGATAACAATGTGAACTACGGTTTTTCAAGATTTAGAAGGGGCAGAGAGGAGTTGAAGCTTTTTTTTTTTAGGCATGAGGGACGTCAAGGCTCCACCATGGAACTTCGGTGAGAGGTCATTTATTTTTCACCTAAGATGTGATGTTCGTTTAGGATCGTGCAGAAAACTGCT
Organism: Rhysida immarginata; assembly: GCA_023313115.1. Lineage (NCBI taxonomy): Eukaryota > Metazoa > Arthropoda > Chilopoda > Scolopendromorpha > Scolopendridae > Rhysida > Rhysida immarginata. The sequence continues at coordinate 141,243 of JAHWFO010055381.1, read as the reverse complement.
AAGATGTCCGCTCAAAGACGCCCCAGGAGCCAGGAGATGGACGTTCTAGGCCCGAATTCTGCTTCGAATGTTCACGGCGAGGTTCAACACATTCGTCTGGTAAAAGCGTTCAAATTTCGGCCATGATCTTTTAAGTTTTGCCAGAAGCTATCGTCTTGTTTTTGATTTTGTATTTACAGAGAGCTGCAAAAAGGAGAAAAGGAACGATTAAACGATTAAACTATCAATTAATTAAGGAGAAATTAATTGGAAGAGCGTTGGGAGTTTTCTTTCTTTCCCCGGAAAAGATCCAAGACCGAGTCAGACGACGACCGTTTGATTTACAACGATTTTGATGAAAAGACTGTGAGGTATCGTGTAGCTTAAGATCGACGCCCCGTACTAATCAAACTAACTAACCCGTCGATAGCCTATACCCCCGCCCCCTATTTACCTTCCCCGTCGGTCAGACTGCTTCCTGTCGGTGTCCGTCGAAAAGAATCCGTCTAAAAATAGAAGAAAGTAAAGAAAGGATTAACCACAAACATTTACCCTCATAATTAGAAGTTCAATTCTAAAAATATAAGTGAAAGAAATTTATAAGTAAGCTTGAGCTCATTTATTCACCTGGTTGATAGAAAACCAAAGAAAATTATCCTCCAGGGTGAAGGTGGTCGTTCGGACTCCTTTAAGCTTCGTAAAATCTACCTTTATGTTTTGGGAAAAGGTTAAATGTTTTTGAACCATTTAGTTAAGAATTTGATTTAAAAGAACAGCTGTGAATAGATTACGGGGAATTATGATTTTTACCGAAATTTTATTTTTTATTCTGACTACTGTGGGCTGTTCTTTTTTTCCTTAAATAAATGTGGGGACGTAATGTAATTTAAGGGAGCAAGAGACAGGAGTAAAACATGACGTTATTATAGTTGTGGGTATAAAAGTGAAAAAATACCTCCAAGAGAAACTATATAACTAGATATTTGTGGGACAGTCAAATCTAAAGATAGAAACTCTCGCTCCAAAACAAAAATAATTTGCCTGTGATGTTTATCTGTGATATTATTCAAGAGAATAAAGCCCCAGATTTTGTCAGAGTGTGTCTTATCGAGCATTTATTTTCTGAATGGATAAATATATTAAGAATGTTACAAACACACTTCAATTCCGATTCTGCTAGTGGCTATGGTTTGGGGTAGATAGGAGTTGCCTATTGGGGACTTTATCATTGGAATCAGGCGTTACAACACACGCATACACATATACATACACGTTGTTGAGAAAAATTAAAACAGCAGAGAGAGAAACAAAAAAACAAAGGCACAACAAAAAAAAATAAATAAAAGCGCGATAATAAAAACAAAACAAGATAATAGCTTCAAACGCCCCCCCCCCACCACGGGGGGGGGCCCCAATATAAAGAAAAGAAAAAAACCTCGGTGAAGACAAGGGATACGGCGCCGAGTCCACAAGGAAGCACAGACGTTACCTGAAAAGGAAAAAAACAAAAAACAAGAAAACCAAGGAAAGGCAAATGGAGAAGCAGGAGGAAAGGCTGAGAAATCATAAGAAACTAAAGAAACTGAAAAAATAAAAGAAAAAAGGGAAGAAAAATTTTAAAAATTAAATTACATTAATGGCAAAAAGAAAAAAAAAACAACTGAACGATAAATAAATATAAGTTAATCGGCTTCTAAAAACTTAACAAACTAAGGTTTCAAGAGTACAGAATTCCTTCTTAACTAACCGTTTTAACACTAGCTACATTCAAAAACTCCATGCTAGTCGTGTTAAGCGTGTCGTGTTAAGCTATAGCACGATCCGTGCTGAGTTAATTTTTCAATGTGCTCGTGTTGTCTGTGCTGTCGAGCACGATTTGTGCTGCCTCTTGAGTCAGACCACGGTCTATAGATATACATGGTCATCGAGCTCCATTGTTAAAATGAAGCTAACGTTTCTAGCTCCCAATACGGCGGGAACTCTATTGAAAAGTGGCGCTGCATGTACAATCGGCCCAAAAACGCCTGCAGCGCCGCCCTATTGACAGACAGAAACTTTACTTTCATTTTCAGTTTCAATGAAAAACCTCTATCGCAGGTCACGGTCGGCCCTGGTGCGATTTATGTGGCACCTGGCGCGATCTGTTTTCCTTAGCTTCTCGAAACAATGGAAAATGGCCGAAGCTCGATGACCATGAATATCTATAGACCGTGTTAGAAGGTGGTCATTCCAACACTACCTCTACTCAGAGCTTGAGCGCGAAAACGTCGTACATTGTTATATCACCCCAACACCTCCTAGAGAGAAACAATGGAAAATGGCCGAAGCTCGATGTCCATGAATATCTATAGACCGTGGTTGAGACCGATCAGGCAGAGTATTATTACATCACCTACGGTAGGGTATTGTTGATCATATTTTTATCAATAATAAGCACGAAACTGTCCCTACCAATGACGTATATTAAAGATAGACTCCGAATCCTATTGTTGTAACTTGAAGCAAATTGGGAAGCTCCATGCCCAGAACTGTCATGGCTGAAAGTGAGTGAAGATGATGCAAAACACATGGCTAAACACGAGAGTAGCTGATTAATAATTCTTTCACACACCGATCACGGAGTGATAAGTTTATCTTTTCTTTGACTTTGTATTTGGATGTCTGGCCACTTCGGGGGGCGTCTTCTACGGTGTTCCGGTCTGCGATAGCCCAATTGGTAGAGGCGTCGGCCATGATAGTCGAGGTTCCTGGTTCGAATCCGGGTCGCAGAATTTTTCCTTCCATTTTTCAATTGAAAAATCATTACCTAAGCTTGGAGAGCATCTCCAGCTAATAATTATTATTATTTATTACGGACAAGTTATTGAAAATTTTTAATCAAACAGGGTAAATAATGATACAGCAGCTTTGTCAGCTTATATTGAAAACCAAGAAATTTCCTTTAGAGTTGAAAATTGCCAAAATCTATCCTTTCCTTTATACAAAAAAGGTAACCCACTTAGAGTTGAGAATTTTCGCCCGATATCGACATTATCTCCACTTATAAAAATAGTAGAAAAATGGTATTCTTTCGCCTGGTTGAATACCTATGGACAAAGATTCCAGAACAGCAGAGAGATAGCCGTCCAGGCTATAAAGTCATCTGGACCCCAATGGAGATATTTATCAAGGCGGTTGACACTCTTGATCAACGCGGGAAATAAATCGTCGCCCAAAACGACATCTCTAAAACGTTCGACACTATTTCTCGCCAACAATTGCTTTACGATCTCGAAGTTCTTGGAATGTCTCAGGATTATTTGGATATTTTTAAAGACTATTATTAGGATAGAAAGAACATAATTAGTATACAAGCTATGGTAAGCAATACCTCTGAACGAGGAATAATTCAAGGCTTGGCACTAGGTCCGCTTCTGTATGCGGTTTCCACTGCCTCATTGTATAGTCATCGGTTTAACTTGAACCTAGCCAGTTATGTCGATGACAATTTTTATACGCGACGTATTCACCACAGGAGCAAGAAAAAAGCACTGAATTTCTACAAGAAGATCTGGAGTACTTAGCTGAATGGTATTCCCAAAGAGGTCTAAGTCTCAATCAGGATAAGACCAACATCTTGAAGATATCTAAAGAAGAGTTAAACACCACCTCCTTTAAGATACTAGGGATCACGTTTGATTCTAACCTTAAATTTATGGAACTTATTGACCTATTAATAATCTCGCATCGCCGTAGAAATTATCTGGTTAAAAGGTTGAGAAATTTTCTATCCATAACGCAAATGTGTCAATATTTTCATACGGCAATAATACAGCAATTATATTATGGAGCCATTTTCTGGACGGTAAATATTATGGAGCCATTTTACTTCGAAGGTAAATATTAAAAGATTGACACTTGCTTATAATACGGCCTTATAATATTATCCGGACGGCCTTCAGATTAAAAAGCTGGAGTCAGTCACTGTAGTGTGCAATAAATATAAATTGCCAACGATTACGATTATTTCTAAAGTAGCCCTAACTATGGAATTGGCAGAAGCAATTCGTAATACTAGCCATCCTGCTGCGTTTGCTGGTTAACGGTTTAAATCCGATTCCAGTACCCGTAATACCAGATGATATATTTTTGAATTTCCGATGGTAATTTCAAACTTCAGAGCCAAGCGGTTTCCATTTATATATGGAATGGTCTGCCCTATAATATTCGCTCCATGGTTTCACAATGTGTATCTCCTTATTGCAGGTCTACATGTCGTCATCTGAAGAGAAGCTTGAAACAACATTATGCTAGCATTCAGTAAATTGGTAGCTTTTGCCGATAGAGCCTGTGTTTAAATGTTATTTTAACTACGTTTAAACGATGACTCTTATAGTTTGAGCAGTACTGTTTGGAATGCTATACGCTATAATAATAATAATAATAATAATAATAATAATAATAATAATAATAACAATAATAATAATAATAATAATAATAATGTAACAACAGAGGGGAGAAAACCTTCAGATAAACTGGAAAGTCAAACCCACTGTTGTCCTCCAACAGGCCAAAAGCCCAAAACGGGGTTAATAAAAAAAAAAAAACATTTAAAAGAAAATGTAATATTATTTTTTCTAATACTTTTTAAAGAAATGTAATACTATTATTTATAATAATAATAATAATAATAATAATAATAATAATAATAATTTCAGAAGAAGAACGCCATGGCTGTTGAAAATTTATTTTACTTCAATATTAACTTAAAGTAATTAACTTAAACTAATGTCTATATTGTTCAATTATTATCAATAAACGGCGGCCAAATGGGAGGATCTTTTTATAGTAAATGAACTGAGATCGCATTGAATTTTTCAGCATATGTCTCCATCTTGCTTTCGAAAATTCACTTTCCCGCTAGGTTTTGCAGACGGAAAAGTGGACGAGAAAATGAGAAAAAAGGCGACTTAATGTAATGTCTATAGTATTTGCTGTACCAATATATTAAAACTAGCAGAGGACCAGCAAATACAAAACGAGCAAAGTTTCAACGCAATTGGATGAATGGTATATGAAATCAAACGGTACAAACAAACAAACAAAAAAGCATTCATTTTTATACAGGGTGTGCCAAAAGAAGCGGGACGGTCGAATATTTCGCGAAATTTACATCGGATCGAAAAACTGAAAAACATGTGTTCAATATTTTGCAAAAATCTATCGAATGACACCAAACACGACCCCCCATCCCCACCCCGGGGGGTGGAGCGGGGGGGCAACTTTGAAATCTTAAATGGGAACCCCCATTTTTTATTGCAGATTCGGATTCTACGTGAAAAAGTGAACAAGTTTTAGCTGAAAATTTTTTTGATTCGCGATAGATGGCGCTGTAATCACAGAAAAACAAATACAGATCAGAAGTCTGCAAACGGTCAAATTTCTCGGGACATACGCTTCGGAACACAAAATTAGTATTTTTGAAAAGGCTATCTAATGATGTACAGTATGACAGTCGACCGATTGATGGCGCTCTAATTGCAAAAACAATTCTTTCTCGCAAGTGAAAGTATTTCTACAGCTAATATGAGGTTAACGTCTTTCGTTGATTTTGTATCTGACTTTAGTAAAAAACTACGTTTAGCATAACCCAGGAACAACGACGTGGACGTAGTAGTTTTTTGTTCCTTTCGGGATGCTTGTGTTTAGTGAGTCCCCTTGCCTCTCACTTTTCGGTGTGCTTGTTTCAGGTGAGTCCCCTTGCCTCTCACGATTGGCGCCAATAACTTTATTGTAGTAAATGCTCAAATTGTGCACCGTTTACTTCCTGGCAGTAAGCTAATCGATGGTAAACAGATTCGATAGAATTGTTTAAGTATTCTGCAGTATTTGGGCAGGTATAAGGTATTTTGAACCTTATCTATATTGCATTGTTGGTCATGAAATATATATTGTTGATCCCTGCATAGTGTTGGTGCATTGCGTGTTGATACCATTGTTGATACAACCTTCACTGTTTCCAACAAACGAAAAATCAAAGATGGAAACAATGAAGGCTACATTGTTACTAGCACTGAGATGATCAGCTGATTTTTCCGCACCAGGGCCTGTCTTTCTCGTTGGCTACTTAGTCATCTTTTATCGCATTTGTACCAAAATAAGCCCTAAATTATGACCAGTGCCTTGTTCACACTTAAACCAGAATTGTAGAAAACCCGCCCACTTTCAGAAACTTCGGCGTTCACATTTGAACTCATTTTGTAGAACTCGAACCAAGATGGCGACTTTTCTACAACTTAAAGTTCTAGAAGAGTTCTACAAATCTACGTCAGCATGACGTCACAAGTGTAAGTCCCGCCTCTACTCGCCGTCCAAACTCCCTCGATCGTAATGGCTGCCAACAAGTGGGCAAATTGGTCAGAAAGCGAAACGAAAGCTTTGCTGAAAATATGGCATGAAAATAAGGTGCACGACGATTTGAAGTCCATGAAGAGAAATAGGGAGGCATATGACAATATCGCTCAGCAGTTGGTTACACGCCAACTGCTGAGCCTGGTGATGAAACGTCACAACTCTTCGCGAAATCGTTGTTCAAGTGTGAACGCATGAAATTAGAGTTTGACAACTTTACTTTTCTCAAAGTTTCAGAGTTCTAGAACTGGGTTTAAGTGTGAACAAGGCATAGGTATAATTATGTAACAATGTATGGAATTTTCGTGCTCAGGCTTGGAATAGAGGTGGTCTTTGTATAGGTCTAATGCGTAAACACCATAGATTTTATTAAAAAAAAAATTTTTACAAACGTCTCTAGCAAACACATTCCGCGAGGGTCGGGCTGGTCATACACAAAACAAGAAATACAAAAAAAAACAAAAAATCATATTAATTCGAACATTTTCTTAGAATATTTTCTGAACAACAATTAAATTAATATATCCTGGGATTATATTCATTTTCGAGGACGTTTCTAGGGATATAATAATTTCCGGGGACGCTTATTCACCGGGAACAAGGCAAGCGATTCGGGGACTGTCTGGTCACACTAATCTAAACCCCTGTCACAAACTTCTGGTGTGATTCCCCACAGCGAGATGAAAACAAAAGTTCATATAAACTTGGTTCGAACCGTTTATGAGATTTCCGCAGTTAAAACTGAAGTTTCAGCAGATACTCTGTGGATGGCATGTGACATGCGGAGAAGCTTCTCTGTGCACTCTGTATTCACCGTATTCGCGTGAAATTGCTGTGATGGCGCCACTTGTCTTCCGCGCCACATAAAAACTTCCGGTTTTCGTTATCTGCGCATGCTGTACGTTGTGACTGACATCTTGCCGCCGTATTTTGCTGAGAAAATATTCAATATAAGCAAACTATTATACAAACAACGCGGAAAAGGTTGTTGTACTGTTGGATGCAGTATGAGAAGTGGCTGCAATGATCTTTCATAAATTAAAATGCACTGCTTTCTACGCGATCCACTTCGCCGAACTGCGTGGGTAAATGCAGTGGACAGGAAAGACTGGCTACAGTATTCACTTAGCCTGAAAGTAAAATTCATGATTAAAGTCTTGGGTTGATGTGCATTTTATCATCCCGTACTGCGTTGTATTTCACACTTTTCAATTCAGCATAATCCGCGACAAATAATTAAGTTCACTATGCAAAACTATAAAACAAAACAATTTAATAGCGTGTAGGAATACCTGTTGGTTTTAACATCAAATATGCGATCTGGTATCGAATTAAATAAAAAAAAAATAATAATTATACACTGTGGAATTTTATTCCTTGCTTCAACACTTCCAGCTTTGGATTCATTGGTCTTATACAGGGTGATTATAATTAAAGTTACGATTTCAAAAATCGATGATTTGAAAACTATTCATCAGAATGACCTGATATTTTAGCAGAACAATCGTGAGGCAATGGAATTTTGTTTGGCGAAGGGAAAAAAATAGTTCCAAAATCTGCCGATAGATGGCGCTGGCAGGGTTCACATTGTCTGGAAATATGCAAATTACTAATACGTGACATGCGCACCGCAGACATAGCTGCCATAAAAATGCAGAGCACCAGCTCTTTGCTTGAATGCTTCATCATGACTGACTACCAAAAGTAATTTGGCATTATCACAGTTGTCGCTATAAACACATATTCTTGTCTTTTCGCTAATAAATTTTTCGTAAACCCCTGAACTCTATTGTTTCCTTTTGGCTAACAACATTCCTGTGTTTTACGAATCCATTTTTGGTTTTTCCTCTGACATTATCCTGCCAGCGCCATCTATCGGCAGATTTTGGAACTATCTTTTTTCCTTCGCCAAACAAAATTCCATTGCCTCACGATTGTTCTGCTAAAATATCAGGTCATTCTGACGAGTAGTTTTCAAATTATCGATTTTTGAAATCGTAACTTTAATTATAATCACCATGTATATTGTCTTTCATTTGCATAAATTGCATGAGATATAATATCTAAAAGATTTCGTGACTTTTTCCTCGCGTGAATTTATTAATAAATGATTTCTAGAATATGGTAAAGAATTTACCTGTTAAATCGAGCTGATACGATGATAAGTTCAGAGCATGAACGCGACGGGGGCTGACCAATATGCGGGATACAAGTAACGCTACTCTGGACTTTTACCATCGTTAAAAAAAATAAAATAAAATAAAAAAAAATCAGTGAACTTAAACTTTTGTCGCAGGCTGTACCCATATGGGTGAATACTTTAAATAATTTCGTACTTACCCAACCATACAAGTGCAGTGGGCGCTGACAATTTCACCAGTACTTTTTACTATGCTCCATGGGCGATGCTCCACGTTTTGGCTGCCATCGACTTCGGGTCTCACAAATAAATCGACTCTGTAAGATTCTAGATGCTTTACTTTCCCGCTGATTATGTGGTTGTAACAGGCCAAGGACTTAAAATTTTTGAACGATTCTTTTGTGTAAGAACGTATACCGTTTACAAAGTAATCGTACATGTCGACAACAGCGATGGCAGGCCAGTGCTTCGATGAGAACAGTTTGCTGTTGTATTCATCGAGAGGATCTGGTAAAATTAAGCTACCAACTGAAAGTTCCTCTATACTCTGTGCAATAAAAGAAAAAATGGCATGGTGCCAGAATCTGCTATTAGCCAATCAGAAGCCTGGCTGAGCGCTCAGCTAGGCTTCTGATTGGCTAACAGACCATTCTGGCACCCACACCCAGTTTTTTCTTTTATTGCACAGAGTATAGATAACGCTACCTGGCTTCATCAGGTAAATACAAATAATAAATGCTGGTCATAGTAAAGTAGAATGCGAGATACCTAAAGGAAAAACAAGCAACTGCAGCCTTCTACTACAACACGAACCCTGTCCGCGCCTGTGAAAACCGGAAGTAATTGTGGCGTTTCCGTTTGATGGCCCGAGGGTTTGTTTACAAGTTGAATAGGGTTATATTCAACCCGATCGGTCTCAGCTGGCAGTTTACGACATAACGGATAACAAAGCATACATCAACTCTATTTTTCAAATCAACAAGCACACTGTTTTGTGCACTTGAATAATAATTGGAAAGATACATGTAAATTCATATCTCTCGAAATGCCACAGAAGAAAAGAACGAAAATTGGTCAGAGAAGACAAAAGATATCCGGAAACATGTCAAAAAGTAAAATTCAGTACGCAGATTCCTCTAGGCGAGATCAACATTACTGGAGTCCAATGGGGTCGAGCTTCTTTTACAGCAGGAAATTGTAGAATTAATTAAAACTAATTTGGGTTACTATTTGACTTCTTCACGTTGTTCTATTTATTTAAAACTGCAATTATCCGGGGCACCGCCGGGTGTCTCTGCTAGTTAGAAAATAAACGTATCCGGTGTATCTTTTCTCAACAGTCAATGAGTTTTTCATTTTCTTTATACATTATTTCAACTCATATTTTAAAACAGAATTTTTTCCCAGATACCGGGCTTTGCAAAAGTTCTGTTACACTCTTTACATCCCCCAAAAAATGGACTGCTCATGATTTGGATAATTCCATTTCCACAAAAGGATCAAATAATATATTGGAAATTACGTGTTAACCTCTGAGTGATCCTAATGTCCACGACAAAAGCGATGGAAACGAAACGAGTAGAGATCGCTGCTCTCCTGCGCGCGGGCCACACGAAGTCCGAGATTGCCAAGCTCCTCAAAGTCAGCCGGATGACCATCCACAGAGTTGCGGACAGGCTCAAGAATGGGAGAGACCTTAAAGATCAACCTCGTTCAGGTAGACCTCAAGTCGTCAACCGTTTGGCTGTGAGATAAGCCTTCGAACAAGACCCGACGCTCAAAATGACTGCGCTCGCAAAGAAAAAGAAAATTTCGGTGTCCGCACGTGTCCAGAGCGGTCAAAGAAGAAGGTGGAAAGAGCGTGAGGCCTCTGCTGACGGATCGGATACGGGAACAACGTCTGGAGCGCTGTCGCCATCTTCTCAACGACTTGAAGAGTCATGGCGAACGAATTGTCATTTTCTCTGACGAAAAGACCTTCACGGTCGATCCTGTCGTCAACAAGCAAAACGACTGCGTGGTAAGCTTCGGCCAGGACATCTCCAAGGTCCGCTACGTGTCTACAACCAAGCACCCGGCCTCTGTGATGATGCTCGGAATCGTGGCGTCGAATGGCGAGAAAATGCCACCCGTGTGGTTCCCAAGTGGATACCGGCTAACGGCGGCTGATTACAAGGACATCCTGGCCACAAAAGTTCTTCCCTGGGTGAAGAAATGCGGACTACATCTTTCAACAGGACGGTGCCCCTGCCCACACGGCCAACACTGCGCAAAACTGGTTGGGGTCCAACATGACCTTCTGGTCGAAGGGCTTTTGGCCTCTACAGTCGCCAGACCTCAATCCACTTGACTACAGCGTGTGGGCGCATGTCGAGTGGAAGGCCTGCAAGATCCGTCACAGCAACGTCGACGAGCTGAAAACATCTGTCAACCGTGTGGACCAGAATGAGGAAGGACTACATTCGCAAAGTTTGCAAGGCTTTTCGGCCTCGTCTGGAGCGGGTTCTTGATGCAGATGGTGGCTACATTGATTAAATGACTAATTACAATGTTATTCTACATGATGGCACAATAAAAACATGTCTAACTGCATCGTGAACATCGTCGTGTCCATTTCTTTGAGGGTCGTCACGAGTGTAACAGAACTTTTGCAAAGCCCGGTATTATTGTAATTCACAGATATAATCTAATAACAGAAGTTAAAGTTGTATAATCCAATTAAACAGGATTAGATGTATATATCAATTGAATAATAAATAAACCATTAAAGAATGACATAATCAAGTATCGAAAGGTTAAACTAAACCATTCGCGGAGCCATATTTTTAAATTCCCCTATGTAATCATTGTAAGTATCTAATGGACCATAATGATACCATTAAACCACGTACCTTTGAACCAATTCGGTATATCATTAATTTTACCTTATATTCATTTATGACACATCATTCCAAGTTGCTTGATATATTAAATGCCATATATTAGCATTAAAAGTTCCAATGAACCATTATGGTTCCAATAAACCAGGTGCCTTTGAAACAATTTCCACTATCATTATTTTTACATTATATTCATTCATGACACATCATTTCAAGTCGTTTGATATATTACATGCCATATTTTAGCATTGAAAGTTTCAATGAACCATAATGGTTCCACTAAATCAGGTTCCTTGAAACCAGCTTCGACTATCATTAATTTTACGTTATATTCATTCATGACACATCATTCCAAGTCGTTTGATATATTACATGCCATATTTTAGCATTGAAAGTTCCAATTAACCACAACTGTTCCACTAAACCAGGTTCCTTGAAACTAGTTTCGACTATCATTAATTTTACGTTATATTCATTCATCACGCATCATCCCAATTTGTTTGATGTATTACATGCTAAATCTTATCATTGAAAATTTTTGAGGGTGTCCTAAGGGTACCATTAGAGCACGTGCCATTGTTGCGATTACAACCATTTTCTAAATGGTTCATTCCCGGAACCATATTTATCAATTGGCGAAAACAGTAATTTATATCCGCTTCTATCTCGTCATTACGATTTGTTTGATATATTACTTAATATACAATATCTCTCCATTGAAAATTGCTAGGTGGGGTCGTGAAGGTATCATTTGTGCACGTGCTATTGAACCGATTTAAATATTATTTGTGATTGGCTCGTGCCATGGATCATATTCATTGACTGACGAAAATAGTAATGAATAAAATCTTCTAAACATTCCAAGGAGGAGCTTTAGCAGTGAAACAAAAATACATTTATACATTTATTAAAAGAATTTAAACCGCCCCCCCGAACAGGTTAAGGCAAATAGCAGATCCTGCGGTCATCTATTTTTACCCCTTTATCTGCACTTCTTACCTCTCCCCAAGTATTTTAATCAAAAATTGATTTTCTCGAACAGAACATGCAGAAAATGTAAAAAAACGTCTTAACTTCTTTCCTTTCTCATAATTTCCGAACGTATGAAATATCACATGCCAAGGACCAAGTGAATGCCACCCCCCCAAATCCGACCCCACTTGAACAATTGGGACTAAACTTCATACTAATGTAGATCTTGCCTATAGGAATCTGGATACTGAATTTCACGCCTTCACGTACCTAAATAGCACATAGATATGTTGCCCTTTCTGAATCCCACCCCCGTAATTCCGACCATAGTGTACCAATCAAATCCAAACTAAATAGTCTAGATGGACATGCCCTATAGGAAGCTACATTCCGAATTTCAACCTTCTACCTCAAAAAATGTAAAAATTATGAAGGGGACGGATTCACATTATAAAACCAATAAATAGCTCCATTCTTCCGCTACTTAATATAGATTAATGATGGGCGATACCAAGTTCGGCGATATTCGATACCAGTATCGAATATTAAGAGTTTATTTGAAACCAGTATTCGATACCTCTCGGTATCGGTATTCGATACCACTGTATTCGATACTTGGTAAAATGACATAACAATACAAAAAAAGTGGCAAAACACCAAGTTGCATTGGCCGGCCAGGTGGCCGAGAGGGCTAGGGCGTAGGCTTTCTAGTTCTCGAGTCCGCCTGGCCGCGGGTTCGAATCCCGCCGTGGGCATGGATGTTTGTGTTTGTCCCGGGCTGCGTACTGTTATAACTTGTGTAAAAGGCGCAAAATGACCTTTGTAGTCGACGCCAAAATTTCTAGAATCCCCCCCTCCCCCCCCCCCCCCCAAGTTGCATTGAATATTTCACCATTGCAAGTTTATCATTTTCATCATATTTACATTTCTGTTTTATTCAGGAACATACAAAATTATTAATTCAAAATATCTCAAGGATTAAAGAGAACATTTTGTGTTAGCTGTTCAAGCCTTTTAGGCGCTAATCTATTTCTTTTTTTGGTCATGATTCCACTAGCTTTAGAAAACAGACGCTCTGATGGGACAGAGCAAGAATGCATAAAAGCTTTTTGTGCAGACGATATAACTCCGGGAAGCTGGCTTTGTTATCATTCCAATATTTAAGTGGATCAGTATTCAGATCAAGATTCTCTGATGATGAGCTGAAATATTGTTTTTTTTGCAAGTTTGCATCTTCATTGGCTGCTTTTGGTATCGAATGGTATCAAATACGAAAATTCCGACAGTATCGAATAGTATCGAGTATTATAAATATTCGATACTCTGGGATTCGAAACTGACAAATATTCGATACCCAATACTCGATACCAAAGTATCGCCCATCACTAATATAGATTATGAGAACTGGAGCAATCGTGCGTCGACAAAGCGATTTCATGTGCGCGCACCGATGTCAGTAATGCTGAAAAGACGAACAGAAAGTAACAAAAATGTATTCTTTCTTAACAAATCGATTGTTACATGACATGCCGTTATCTTTGTATTCTTTGCACTCACTGTTTCAGCACGAGAATTCGATTTGAAGGGGGCCACGAAAAATTCTGTAAAGTTGATACGGCCGAGCTAAGATTTTGATGGTGATATTCCTGAAAACAGAATTTGAAAAGGTTAATCCGTTTTCAAGTTATCGTGCAAACGGCGGACGGACGGACGGCCGGATAAACGTACAGACCAAGGGCGCATTCTTATAAGTAGTTTTTATGCTAAAGCTCCTAATAACCGCTTCTATCTCGTCATTACGATTTGTTTGATATACACCTATACCTCGTTATACGTACTGATTGGTTCCAAAAACTTGGTACGTAAATCGAATATCCGTGTAACGAATACGTACTTTTCAGGGTCAGTAGAAAAGTCGAGGCAATGGAAAAACGTGAGACGTTTTATTATGTAGCTCTCATCAGAGGTCACTACTGTACTTTTTAAAAATAAATTTCCGTGATAACGCTTTGACAATGCACATCAATGATTTTCGTGATAACGCTTTGACAATGCACATCAATGATTTTGATACAAAATATACACAAAGTAAATTGAATCTGTTTCAGTGTTTTTTTATGTGAAATAATACAGCAAAGTTAGTATTTATTTTTTATAGTCTTTAGTTTATTATTTTTATTTCTTCATAAACATAATAATACACATGAAACAAAAATCGAAAATATATAGCCTAAATTAATTTATTAGAGTGGAAATAATGACGACGTACTTGACGAGGTCATAGTGCTGGCGCTGATGATCAGTGTATTTCCACTCTACTCTTTATTTAATCTCGTGTGACGAAATATTGGGTACGTAAAACGAATTCGTGCCATAATTTGAAAAGTACGTAAATCGAAAAGTACGTACAACGAGCGTACGTATAACGAGGTATGGGTGTATTACCTAATATGTCTTTCCATTGAAAATTGCTTGGCGGGAAAATTGAGGTACCATTTGTGCACGTGCCAATAAACCGATTTAGATAATATTTGCGATTGGTTCGTGCCATGAACCATATTCATCGACTGACGAAAACAGCTTCTAAAAATCTTTCATAGCCTTGTAGGAGTTAGAGTTACAGACAGACAGAGAGAAGACAGACACGTTTCCCCACACTGAGAGCGTAAAGCACCTTTCGGTACTTAACAAGAATATAACTCGTAAAACGATTTTCAAATATGCTGAAAAGAAGAATATAAAAATTTGTTATTTAATATTACTGTAATATTTTTATATACAGCAATGGCGAAAACTGCATGTAAATTTACGTATTCGATTGCAGCGCTGACACGAATCTTTCCAAACGCGCGCGAAATGAGAATGAAATCCTCGCACGTCTAAATGTTTTAAACTACTGGGTCTATGTTCTTTCCACTGCTAGATCAAAGTTATCATAAACGTCAAGAGAGAAAAACCATTGTTTCAAAGCATTGCCGGGTAAAATCTTTTAAGCATTCCAAGGAGCTTTAGCTCTGACGCAGATGTAATTTTAATATCTCACTTTTACTTCCACTTGGTTTAAATAAACAGTGGAAATACCTTTGATTCTATATGCATTCACGTCATTTTAAAATATAGGCCTAACTTCAATTAGCCATTTTAACAATAAGCCTAATATTAATTAGCCATTTTTAACAATAGGCCTAACATTAATTAGCTAATTTTCACAATAGGCCTAACATTATTTAGTCATTTTAACTGTAGGCCTAACATAAATTAGCCATTTTTCACAATAGGCCTAACAATATTTAGTCATTTTAACTGTAGGCCTAACATAAATTAGCCATTTTTAACAATAGGCCTAACATTAATTAGCCATTTTTAACAATGGCCTAAGATTAATTAGCCATTTTGAACTATAGGCCTAACATTATTTAGCCATTTTGAACTATAGGCCTAACATAAATTAGCTATTTTTTACAATAGGCCTAACTTTAATTAGCCATTTTTAACTATAAGCCTAACATTAATCAGCCATTTTTAACAACAGGCCTAACATTATTTAGTCATTTTAACTGTAGGCCTAACATAAATTAGCCATTTTTAACAATAGGCCTAACATTAATTAGCCATTTTTA
>JAHWFO010055381.1:47232-82906 GCA_023313115.1 Rhysida immarginata | reverse complement strand
GTAACAGACGACGAAGTTTGCCGTACTTTCCTAATCTAGAGCTTTAATGCATAGGGAATAGCAGCGCCATCTGTATCTGTTGACGAACTTTGTAACTAATTTTGAAACTTGGTGCGAATAAATTCATTGGTTTCCTAAGCAGAACGCAGCAAACCTTACATTTCTATCGCCTTCACTATTTCCTCAATTGATTTTTCAAATCGTTGCTCATTTTTGGGATACCCGGTACTTTCCCTAATGAGCTAATAACTAGAGAAAATTTGTTTTTCACATGGTTTATACAATATAGAAATTTATAGAAATAGAAATTATCAAAGTTATAGAAATTTTTTATCTAAACTTATTAGAAAATTATAAAGATCTCAACTGATTGTGTGAGAGGGCAATTTTTGCTGTTACAACTGCTTTGTCAATATGAACAACCACATTCAGAACATGGTTCCACGCTCTGTGACTGAATATAATTCTATGGAAACGGTTACATGTTGATTAAGGATGTTGATGAGTCCGTAAACAGAGTTTCTGAACTCTCTAAATCCTTCTAAGAAATATTTTTAATATAGATTGAAATAATTAAATACTCATAGCTTTTTTGATATTCTAAAATGTTAAGGATGCGATGTCGAATTTTCCTGGGCAAACTCAATCGGACACAAAATTCCAGTGCAAGCATTTTAAAGAATTCTTTTCGTTTTTCCAAAGTGAATATTTACTTTATTAAATCTAAGGATTTTTTTATGTGTTCTTATTCATATTCAAATTCAGATATTGCAAAACTTCATCAAACAAACAGACCGAGGAACGCCGGGCATATCAGCTAGTTTATCTTAAAGTTCAGATAAATTATCGTTGTGTCATAATTTAATTAATAAATAAAAAGTTTCAATAACACTGGAGTTTGCCAGTGTATTAAGAGCTCCTGAAGTTACTGTGAGGCTACTTAAAATGATGAACTGAATATTGTTGAGGCGGTGTCCGAAGCCGTCATCACCGACTCGGTCTCTGACGGTGGACGAAACATCGCTGTTTACAGTAGTGTAGATAACTTGGTCGTGGCTGAAAATATACTGAACATGCGGAAGATGGCAGAGTAAGACAGGAAGGTTCATTTACACCTCGAAGAGAGGACGGAAGGCCCCCCCCCCCAAAAAGACGAAAATCCAAACCTGCCAAAAGGTAATTTTCAAAGAAGCTCTTGCAAGAAGTTTATAGCTCAGCATTTAATAAACAAGAGTTTAGATTTACAAAAAATAGATTGAAAGGTCATGTTCAAGAATTAAGAGGGAGACCGAAAACCTCATCCTCAAATTTGCCCGTCTATTTAAGAACTCCTGAGGCTACTGTGAGAGCTAAAGATGATAAAATGAGAATTATTGAGGCGGTGTCCTTCCATCTTTGCTTTCTACTACGCGTGCATTGACGGCGACGGATATAACAACCGCCCATCTCAATCTTTTAACAAACGATTATGTAGAAATGCTTGCAAGTTACAGAATTGTTATATGTTCGAATATACAGGGTGTTTTTGAATTGAGTACAGATTTTTTGTGAGATGATAGAAGAGGTCCTTAGAAGTATTTTTTGTCATATGAACATGGGATCTGCGCAGCTCCGTTTACTTACAATACTGCATTGAACAATCAAATGACACCGGGACGCAGTGTGCGTTGGTAGGCCTAGATTATTTTATTTTTAACAATTAACACAAGCAATCTACTGTATGACTTTTACAATAATTGTTCGAAATGACCGCCATTTGCTTCATAGCACAATTCGGTAGCGTATTACGGTAGCGATACTTGGGATTGATGGAGACATGTTAATGCGGCTTTGGGACGAATTCGACTACAGGGGGGCATATTGAACATCTTTAACCGTGTCACAATAAACTTCAAGAGTTTTTCTTTAAGAATCCGTATGTGGTGTGTCAATATTCTGAATAACTTTGATGTAATAAATTTTTAAAAGTGTGAAGTTCTTTTGTAATCACCCTGTAAATCCAACCATATCCCTAATGAAGGGTTTCTTTAAGCCATACAACATCTTTACAATTGATGACCTTTCTTCTGAACACAAACCTATGGCGCTGAACTTTGACAATGTTGACACCAGAGAAGAAGTCAACCATCAGCAAGACTGGAAGCTCTTCAAAGAATTCCTCAAGGACTATGACTGCTGTCTCGACGGGGTAACTGTACGTATGACATCGATCAACGCATTTAAGACATCACCAGGTATATAAATTGTGCCACTGAGGCTAGTGTCTATCCATTGGATAATAAAGCTGCTCATCGACTCGTGCTCACTCTAGGAATCCAACGAATGATGGCAGAAAGAAGCAGGACTGGTAGACTATGACAGGGGTAACGTTTACCTTGGCTAGTACGAAGAATCCAAGAAGAAGTAAAAGATCTCCGCGACGCTAGATGGAATGACAAGCTTAAAAGCTTGTCGGCTCGCGACAATTCCATTTGGAGCATGGTTAGAGCTTTACAGAAGAATAAGAATGATACGCTTTTTCCACTTCGCACCCCTCAAGCAAATTACGTGCAGACTGATCAGAACAATGCCCAAATCCGGACATTCATTGCAAATGCAGATTTATAAGTAATGCAGTTTGTTACCCCTATTAACAACTAGGGCGGACTGCGACTCGCGAATCGCTTTCTTGACCAATAATTTAGAGCGAACCGTTATTGATTGTAAGAAAATGACTAACTAAATTCTTTAAATTGATATTAATTTTTATTGTTGAAACAATTTCATTTTAAACTGCGTAATTTGGCAAGTTCTTCACGCCTAACCTTCCACGATGCATGGTTGTTGATATTAATCAACCGCGGCTTTGCAAATGCCGGTTCGATCAATAAACCGTTGATGGTCTTCACTCGTGAAAATGCCACGTACGACAAGCCAAGTTTAAATTCTGAATCACCAATGTCTATGACTGCTTTATCAACAGTGATTCCTTGTGCTTTGTGTCTGGTGATTGCATAGGCTAACTTAAGCGGAAATTGCTTACGCGTACAAGATACTCCTTTTTTGAAGCCAACGGCGATCGGCAAAATGGGAACTGCTTCATTGGTTAATGTTGGTCCAGTATAGGTTGCGAATTTGACGAGAATGCACATCGGCAGTTCATTCAAGTGGTTGCGAGTTTCAGTTGGCGAGTAGACAATGTCGACAACCACACCAAAAAGATATTGTGATTACTTGTGAAATTCGAAATTTGGCCTTAAAAATCGAATGTGCAGAGCAAAATTTGCGAAGGGCTTCGCCGTATTTTGTATGTCAAAAATTCTATTTGCACGCGCAATGTTTGTTTACGTTTTTCTCAATGCATTCCTATGGGAACAATTGAAGGGTGATTATTCCTCGATGGTAGGTCGGATTTGAAAATTTTTTTTTCTTGACCATCACCATGGTCATGCGCATGCACGTGCAAATTTTCATTGTTGTGACTATTACGTGTCAAAAGTTTTATGCGGTCATCGAATTACACTTGTCGACTGTTAACAGAGCTTCGCTTACGCTTCGCTCTAAAAAAACAGGTGATAAAAGTTCTAAGAACTCGATAAAATGGTCTCAAAAATCGATGGTGCAGAAAAAAATTTGCGAAGGGCTTCGCCATATTTTCTATGTTGAAAAATCTATTAGCGCGTGCAATTGTTTGTTTACATTTTTTTCAATGCATTTCAATGGGAACAGCTAAATGGTGATTATTCCTCGATGGCTGAACCGATTTTTAAAATTTTTATTTAGTGACCATCAGGATGGTCATGTCCAGCTGTGTGCAAAATTTCATTTGTCTATGTTCTCTGGTTCAAAAGTTTTATGCGCACAAAGAATTTTGATTTTCGCCTGATAACAGAGCTTCGCTAACGCTTCGCTCTAATAATCCGAACAGTCAACTCATGTCACAGCGTGTGGAAAATGGTCTTATGAACTTTGAAGAAGTCGCGCAACATTTGACAAAGATCAACATCGAGTCTGGAGAGATTGCTGCCATCATAAGGAATCTAACAAGAATGATTTTACCGCCAAAGCAGATAAAGGGAGCACATTTCCGTGTTATAGCATCATAGAGTTAACTAATATTTTAAAACACTTTAGAGGAAATATGTAAATATGAAAACTAAATTGTAAATTACTATTTAAGTAAACAAATGTATAGAGAGAATTTAAACAAATAAACTTGAAGAAATGAAAGGATAAATGGAGAGTGAAGTTATTCTTTATATATTTGAACAAATAAAAGTTCTTTAATTTGTAGGCATTCCCACATAATGTTAAACGAAGTGAGCCTCAACTGCTGAAGTGTTATGTGTAAGCATCTAGTATTTTTTCATATTCAATTACTAAAGTGTTTCTACGTTACCATTTACTATTGAAGCATGCAATTAAATATTACTAATTAGCAATATGTGTCACAGCATTTAGTTTTAGATACTATTAAGCCTAACAGCAATATGCTCTTCATAAAAATAAGGTATGGATAGCAATAGGTCTAAGAACTCGTAAGGAGATGGTTGATATATTACATGCCATATCTTAGCACTGACAGTTTCCAAAGGTAACATAGCACAATTAAAAACATGTACTACTAAACAATTCCGACTACCATTAATTACTCGTTTTATTCACTCATGACACGTTGTTCGAGTTATTTGATATATTACTTGCCACATCTTAGCAATGAAAAGTTCCAGCGTTACCGTATAGTACCATATGTTTTCATTAGGGCACTTGCTACTAAACCAATTCCAACTATCATTACTTACTCGTTATATTCACTCATAACTCGTTGTTTGATAAGTTACATGCCATATCTTACCATTGAAAGTTACAGCAGTACCATATGGTAACATTAGGGCACGTCCTACTTAAGCAATTCCCACTATCATTATTTACTCGTTATATTCACTCATGACACGTTGTTACGAGTTGTTTGATATATTACATGCCATATCTTACAAGGGAACTACCTGGGCTCACTCAGAGCTTTTTGTCTGAAAATTTTTTTATAAATTCTTACCAGTGCCAATAGTAAAACCCCCAAGTGCTTTTGCTTGGCATTAATCGGGAAGTTCGATTTTTCGATACTTCGATTGTTACCATTGTTTTGCCTGATTCTAAGCAAAATAATAATAATAATCAACCTACACTTTTACCCTACTATTTTTAATAATAATAAAATTAAAAATCAACTAAATTACATTATTTTAATTTAAAAATACATTTACTCACCTTTACTGTGTTGTTGTTTATCCATTTTAACCAAAATAACAATCACAAATTACCAAAACAGTAGCAAAATGTTCGATTTTCAACTATCGAAAAATCGAACTTCCCGATTAATGCCAAGCAAAAGCACTTGGTGTTTTACTATTGGCACTGGTAAGAATTTATAAAAAAATTTTCAGACAAAAAGCTCTGAGTGAGCCCAGGCAGTTCCCTTGTTAGCATTGAAAGTTCCACCGGTACCATTTAGTACCATTAAAACACGTACTACTAAACAACTCACACAATCATTATTTACGCGTTATATTCATATATGAGAAATACACGTACACGTGCCACTATACCAATATCTTCTATCACTATTTATTTTTATATATTCGTTCAAGAGACGTCGTGACGATTTGTTTGATATATTAAATGCCATATCAGGTTATAAGAAATTTTTAAGGGGTTTCATAATTAGAGCACGTACCTATTCCGGCTATCACATTATCGTACTTGTTCGTGCTCTGTTCCATATTAATGGATTGGTGAAAACAGAGTGTGAAAAAGTTAATTCGTTTTCATGTTATCGTAATAAATAATAAGCTCCCTACGAATAATAAAATTCTTTTGATTTAGAATTCGTTCTTCCCTTTCAATAATCGACATTCACGTGCACCCTGCACGCGCACCATCTCATTAACCTTGATACGTATACGTTTTCCCCAATGCAAAGATAATTCGTGTCTTCCCCAAATTTACTACATGCACTGTCTCTATTGCAACGCAATGCATTGTGGGATTTGTGTCTACAGTCAGACAGACGGACGGACGGACGGACAGCTGGACAAACCGATCACATAAGCACTTTTCTACGAAAATGTGCTAAAAAAGCGGAAGGATCCAGGAAGAGACCAGGTAAATAGAAACGTTCTAAAGAATCTCCCGAAGAACATTGTTAAATATATGTTCATCATATTATTATTACGACATTACTAATATCATAAGCGACTGCTGATATTTTCCTATTTCCGAACTGTTTGGGCAAAATCTAGTGAGTTAAGTATCACCAAACCGGGGCAAAATCCAGCAATTCTCGCGAGCTACTAACCTATTAGCCTGCTCTCGTCGATGTCTAAAGTTTTTGAGAAAACGAACCTCTCCAGATCCAGAGTACAATGGTCTAGTTCGGCTTTCGTGCCACCCACTCGAGTCAATGCAGATATGAAGACACGTTGAAGACCTGACCACTCCCCTGAACCTTTCCAGGTAACGTAGCGTGATATTCTCGATATCAGTAAAGATTTCGACAATGTGTGTCACGAGGGTTTAGTCTACAAGATGATTACTGACAAGTTTCCTCCTGATTTGATTTTGATAGTGAAAATGCTTTCTTTCCTTCAAGCTGAAGTTGGTGAAAAACTATCCTCGCCCCGTAAGCTAAAGACAGATGTTCAACAAGCTCTGTCCTCGGGCCCGTTATGTTTAATTATTTTGCGCAGGATTTCCCAAAATCCGAAAAGTGAAATTTATATTTCTATACCGATAAAACTGTCATCATGACATGGATGCACCAGCCATCTCACGTTATCACTCGATTACAGAACGGCTTGAAGAAATTTTAAAATTGGTTAATTGCTGGAAGCTGAACCTTAAAATCGAAAATGCAAGGCTGTGTACTTCAACAAAAAGCATAAATTCCCTCGGATTCTCTTGTTCTATTCAAAAAAGAACTCGAATGGTTAACAACTTCAAGTACTTTGGGGTTATCATCGAACTCAAGATTCTCCTGGAACCGTCACGTGACTTACGCTGTGAACAAAGTGATTTTTTGTTATAGCTCTCTTGGCTCGAGACAGTATCCTCAGCATCGAAAATAACTTAACGTCTTCTTGTACAAAACGATTATTCGGACCATTCTCCTCTTTTACAAACCCACACACACTAGCTACTTCTCAAAGACAACAGAGGATGCATCTTTTAGCTCCGTGCTGTATTGAGAAATTATAAGCATGCAATAGAAGAATCGGCGACTGCTAGATACACAAAGTGATGAATGGCCAAGTTTTGCTACAAGACATCGAGAGCAGAGTGGGAATTGCAACAACGTCAAGTGTACATCTAAAGTAAGATTACGTGACTAAAAAATTGTTTAGACTAGCAGTGGCATACATCTAAAAAATTTTTCGAATTTTCATTATGAATCTTTCTTATTTTAATTCTAAGCGTATTCATGTGTTTAGTTTTAAGATATTGTAAAATTGATATCAAAAAACAAAGAGTCTGAGTCACGCCGGGGTTATCATCTAGCTTATTTGGTAGCGTAGCAGAACCAAACATTTAATAAAAATACATTTTGAATATTCTGAGTGAATGTGAAGATTTTTGAAACTGAGATGCTGATAATGCGATGACTGAACGTTCGTTACCAAAGATTATTAATAATGAGCATAAAGTGATGAAGTAGTGACAGGACATAAATAAGGCAGCGTCTATTGAGAAGGAAAAGGGGTCAGACGTGTCTCCCTTGAGTTCCCTATCAAACGTCCAGACGACAGGCAAAAATTTATGTGTCTGGGAAGGAGAGAGAAAGAACGAGTATTGGTCAAAGAAACTCTGCAGCCAAAACCGAAAAAGCTATACGGGCATTGGAAACACATGAACAACGTGAGTTTTGAATAAAGCAAGAGTATAAGAGCTTCTACGTCAAGGGCAAGAAAAACTTGGGTCTAAAGTATCCAGTGATGTTCTTGGGTGCTGAAGATGGGAAGTCAACAAGAGGTTAAATAAAGTCCCGGGATAGCACATACAATTCCTTTTTTCGGATTTTTTAAGAATGGATAGTCCCTTCGGATGTGTTGTATTGATTGAGTTATTATTTAACCAATTTGTAGTTATAATTTAACTTCTTAAGATTGTGCTGCTTACCTGCAATTGTAATTATCCGGGGCAACGCCGGGTCCTCTGCTAGTTATATATATAGAAGAAAAAGATAGATTCATCTATTCACAATCTTATGCTTATTCATACACATCCATTTCAATATCTTACTCAAACATGTTTACATAAAATCTAATTCAGTCACCGCCGACATGCTGGGGCGTAGGCTTTCGAGTTCTAGCATCCGTCGGGTCGCGGGTACAAATCCTGGGCGTTCAAGGGCATTAGTGTTTGTGTTCGTCCCCGGAATGCTTTAAAGAAAACTATCATATTGAATTTTTGGATTGTGTACAGGTATTAGTCGTGTGAAGGGGCGCAAAATGACCCAGCTGTCGACGCGCCCATAAAAACTTAACGAAACGAACAAACAATACTTCAGTCACTCATGCATGTTTTCGAATATACACTAAAGAGCCAAAACATTATGATCACCTACTCAATAACGCGTTGCGCCACCTTTGGCCTGCAAAACAGTTGCAACTCGCCTTGGCCTGGATGCCACGAGTTCTTGTAGATGACTGGAGACAGGTTTCAACTCATTCTATCGGCGATATCTTTCTCAATTTTCAAGATATTTGCTTGGGCTTTTTATAAGAGTAGCTATATACATTTGGCTAATAAATTATGCAAAAGTCAATTTGGTAACGCTCGCGCATGCGTAGTTAAACATTATTTAGTAAAAATGCTCACTAAACCTCTCAGCAGCGGTCACGCAAAATCAAGATATTCCCTCATGGTGATGTTTGAGCTTTGAGCTGCCACTCCATGACATCCCAAATGTGCTCTATCGGATTAAGATCCGGCGAGTTAGGTGGCCAGGACATTAATTGGAATCCTTATGCTCTTCCAACACAATTCGAGACTTGTGACATGGGCGTTGTCCTACTGGAAGATTTCATTTCCAGTTGAGAAGACAGACGCCATGTAAGGGTGCAAATGGTCCGCAATGATGTTCAGATAGTCCGCAGCTTTCATTTTCCATTCTACCACAACGACGGCTCCCAGAGCCGATCATGAGATCGCCCCCCAAAGGATAATACCACCACCACTAGCCTGTGTATGGCCTGCTATACAGTGGAACTGTTCACCTGGACGTCAGCGTACCCTGACACAACCATCGACGTGATGAATAAGAAATCATGATTCATCCGATCAGGCAACTCTCTTCCACTTATCCGTTTTCTTAATTTTTCTTAATCAATTTATTTTTCCCCATATGTTTTTAATCGTTAGAATTAAAAAAAATTTCTTAGAGGAGTATTTCTAAAGTAACGTTTTATCTTTTCTTTTATCGTGTTCATACAGGTTAACGGGTCACGCCTGGTATTTTAGTCTCAATTTGAGTGATAATTCTCAGGAACGTCGAAGGCCCACCAAGATAAAAAATAAAAGTTTACCCTGTTTTCAATTCTGGGTTACTGATGAGTGTTCAGTACAACGATGTGGTCTGGTATCACGACTTTTTAATTAATTATTAAATTAGTTAGGAATCATCATTTTTCAAAGTCATGTATAGAGAAAAAATATTGAAATCTTCTTCAAATTGCAAAAATATAAGGTAAGTATTGAATATCACAAATAACAAAGTTCAAACTTCCTCGGTGTAACATCCAGGCAGACATGAGTTCCAAGGGAAATCGAGCGTTGATCCTTAGGCGAGAATACTCACAAAATGGCTGACACAGAATGTTTTCAATCACCGCTATTCCTGAACGCAGCGACCCTCCTGGGTTTCGAAAAAAATAAAAATCGTTAAAATCCGAAGCTGAATAACCAACTATCGTTTGAAAAAAAAGTACTAGATATTTAACCAGGAAAGTGATCGAATACACAGAGATGAATTTAATCAATCTACTTAAAGTCAAATTCGGAACTTCTATATTAATCACTATAGAGAAAAGATTAAAGACAGTACCCCTTGTTGGAGACAAAGTAGCCAAGCGCAGCTCGCAACGAGAGATCTCATAAAAGATCGTAAATGGGTACTTGGCTGTAGTGGCTGCTGCCAGGGATGATGCGTTTTCCCACCGTTGAAAGGCCCGACGTCTCTTTCAAAGTCCGTAGGGCGAATTTTTCATTGGGCGATCGACAGAGCTTCTAATTGCGTGGCTGATCGACGTCGATCCGATTCTTCAACTCTGGCGTTGGAAGACTTGGAATTTTCTTTGAGTCGTGTATTCGTTGGTCTTCTTCTTAACTTCGTCTATCGAGCTTCCAAATAATCCTCATCGTGATCGTTTCGCCATTTTCCCTGAACAGAGCCATGCCGCAATTCTCTCTCTTGATCAGTTGTTCGGCCGCCCTTTTATTTGCTCTCTTAATGAGGTGTTTTGCAAACTTTTTTGCCGGGCGAATGAGCGTCTTCGAGGTTCCTTCTCGATCTTTCGGGTCAAACTAGTTTCCTTTGCGGTGACTATTTGTTACGATCTTTTAATTAGTTTCCAATTAATAACCATTAATTGAACCCAGAGGTACCAAGTTGTGTCAGAGATAGTAATGAGGGAATAGGCTTAAAGAATATAAATACGTTTAATCAAGAAAAATGAATATTCTTCTTACAATTCTGTTTATATTTAAGAATATAAATGAATTTTTGTTATTGTACACTAATTAATCTGACAATAAAATAATGATCAGAGTGCGCTCTTAGATCTAGCCGTCCTTGAGCAAATCTGAGCAAGCTGCGATGATGTATGCAAACATCACCAGCCTTCTTATCGCCAAAGAGGTAACGGTACCACAGAATAAAGCTGAACGCGGCAACCTTATAGGTAAGTCTCGAACGGTCCTTCCAATCTTAGTGAAGAAGCCAAGCCAAACGGAGTAATGGTGGGGTTTGAGGCTTGTTGGCACTTCCGTTTGTAGGGCCGTCGTCTGTGCTCCAAGATGTGGTTCAGTCCGTCCGGAGTGAATGATACGTGTAGGAGTTAAAGCTGTAGCTCTGTTGGTCCTCGATGAGACCCCTCACTTCTTCGTGTTGATGCTTGCACACAAAGTTCGTTACTTGACTCAAGTGGGACTGTAGAAACACTGGTAGAAACGCACGATGTCGTTCATATCCTGTTCCAAACGGCTAGGGCTGTAGCTGCCTCGACGAATCTCAACTCCGTTGACGCTGCTCTCTCTCTCTCTCTCTCTCTCTCTCTCTTTGATATGGCGTCACTCATTGCCAGTATGAAAAGCTGTTATTGAATAAAGAAATAACATGATAATAATAAATAACATTTAGAGTGCTAGCCTTTGGAGAATGTCCCGCCGGAGTATCTGCATTAGATGCCGGATCCAAATTCCGTTTATTTGTTTTGTCTCTTATAGGCTGCTTCTGTATTGCGCTTCTATTCCTGAGGGAAGGAATTAAAGTTCTAGCTATGTGGCGAAAAGTACGGGCTTGCCTCCCGGAGAAAGATTTGGTATTGTTCGGGACCATAGAGTGAGGACTACTAAACGTTTCCGCAGTTTTACTACGCAGTTTGGAAGAGTTATAAACCACTTGATTCCCTGCATGAGGATCTCTCCATTGCGATCGTGGAACCGGTATGAACGCTGGACAAAAATTATTATCAGTAATAATTGCATGAGTGTAATTACTATTCTAATGTGCCGTTAGTGAAATTTCATTTCCTCGAAAATTGCCTCATTCCCTGCTCCTCGCGCTGCCATGGTTTCCTGCCGAACAATTGACGAAATTCTAACTCTTTCTAAAAATTCTCAATCTTTTTATCGTTGCTATTAATTGCCCGCTCGAAGCACTTGCTCTTTTCGCCTGTTCTATTCCTTAGTACAGGTATCAGGGTTTTGACCCGCTCAGGTAAGCACCTCTCCTGGCTCGCTGCCAAGCCTGCTTTTTCTGCTATTATGCAACCAGATGAGTTTCTATTCTCTAACCCCATCTGTTGCCGTAAAAAAGTATTTTCGCTTATGCAATACCTATTTTTGAAACTAAATCCTCCTGTTCGTTTGCCAGCTCCATCTGATGGCATGACACTATTTCCAATTTATCTATTCTGGCTTGTAATTACTTTATTACTTCTAAGAAAAAATTAATATTCTTATCTTGCTTATTAATATTATCTATTATTCTACTCATATAGTTCTTTTGTCTATTCACAAGCTGCTCCAAGTCATTTAATCTTTGATAAAAGTTTTGCGATTGCATATCTTGAAGCCCGTCTTCATCTATCCAACAGTTATGGTTGCTCTTCCAGACTTCCTTTTGCCTGCTATTATCTAGTTCTTTGACTTCTGCATTAACTTATCATTAGACACATAATTGACTGTGTGAATTAAATAACTTTTAATAATCTCGTCCTTTTCCTTGATAGGGAGCATAAAGTAAGTTAGTTTGGTCTTTCGTCTTCGGACATTTTCCTCAATTGGTGATTCCGAATGTTCCAATACTTTCCTTTTATTTAAGTTGTTTAGTTTAGTACCACCGTCTTGGCTCGCTTCTCTTCCAAATAAGCTTTCTTTTTACAACCGTTATTTAGTGCTACTGTAGTATGTAATACGTCCGTATCTAAATGCATACTAACAGAATAACTGCCTTTATCCTAGAGGATTTCCAAAAAATTTATTTTCTTTTGTTATTGATTTCTTCTTTGCTCCTAACAGTTCCTTGCAATCTTCCGACTTTCTTAATCGCTTTAATTCTTCGATTTCTTGTCTGTTGCAACCCGTTTTCCTTCGCTTAGAACTATCCCTTATTTCCTCTAGTTCTAAGGAAAAACTTTCTTTCTTGCTTTTAAAGTGATTGTATGCAAAGAAATTTCAAGGTGCACGTGCTTGTTTCTTGAAAAGGCTTAGGACAAACTTTGTCAAGGAGATTCCATGGTATCCAACCCCTTTGTAAAATACGAATTGCGCTATGAAGCAAATGGCGGTCATTTCGAACAATGAGTCGTAAGTCGGAGTTACAATATTGCCAAGCGAAGTTTTGTAATCTCTTCCTTGATGTTTCGACTGACGTGTTCCGGCCCTTGACGGGCAACAACAAAACGTCCTCCTTCTGCCGATGCAGTCGAACACGACTCAAAATCATGCAACTCGGTCAAAATTCATTTTATTAGATGTAAACGAAAGATCAATAAATTGTGTTATTTAAATTTCACTCACCACATTCTCTATCATTAAGTCTTCCTGGGTGTTTACACAAAAATGCGTCACAATCTGATGATAACAATCTTCCTGTAATTAAAAAAGAGTGGATGCATATTTTGAAATATACTGAGGATGCAGCAAGTAATTATCGATTATATAATATTACTGATCTTGTGAGGGGTTAGTTTTGCCTGTTTTCAATGCAACGGTAGAGAGAGCATTCCCTGTATATGGTACAGTTAAGAATTATCTTAGAAATTGTTTAAGTGGTGAGATGGCACAATCCATTACGAAATAAGATCTTAGGTTATTATGAAGTAGATGATGGGTGAGGTTCACCACTATAATTAGACATGGTGCGTCTGATATATCTAACATCATGATCTCTCAATTCTTTTAATAAGAAATCATCTTCTTGCTTAAAATCTTTACTAATAAACGGTCCATGCAAAATTTAAGAGTAGGGCGCGCGATCACCCTTATCTTAATTTCACGCAAAATGCTTTCTTAAATAGCACCTGTACTTTCCTACAGCAAGCGACCTCTATAAATATCCTGACATTTGGAAGACGCCGTGTTGATTTTGCCTCTCCTTCATTTGCAGATCCAACAATCTTCTTAATTACTCTGTTCGTCTCAAATGGTGAAATTACATTTAAATATGTCCCATATGCTTTCTGCATCACTACATATATGGAATCTGAGTTCTCCACTCGCCACCGAGCCCAACAAGGGGATGAACTTTGGTAACAAGTAATGTAGCCTGTATACAGGGGTGATTCTGAAAAAGTGTCTATAACTGTAAGCAATGACAGAGGTGACCAGAATAAACATTTTCTTTTAATACAATGTGGGTCCGAATTTGAACACTAACTTAGATATGAACAGAAATAATAGGGTACATAAAACCATTAAAACTTGATCGTATTCCAACGCGTAGTTTCCGAGTTACGCATTCAAGATCGTAACAGTGCTCACATGCTAGTACTAACCAGCTCGTGTTACGATGTTGAGTACGTAACTTGGTAACTACTTGTTGGAATTTGATCAAACTTTAACGGTATACAGAGTTTTATGTATCCTATTATTCCTCCAAAAGTCATTATTCTAGTCTTTGCAGAACCTGAGTCATTAACTTGTTGATCTTGGTGGCGGCATTTTTATTTCTGTTCATATCTCAGTTAGCGTTCAAATTCGGACCCACATTGTTATACACACTTTTACAGAATCACCCTGTATAGGCATAGGCTAAACTGAGGAGACAACCAGCTGGTTGAATTGAACAAGCAGTTTTCAGAGTGGCCATCTTTCAGAGAAGCAGATGGCAGAATGGTGTATTGTTCCAGAGTGCTAATCCTCAACCACCAGGAACCTTTTCTCCCGAAATCGGTTCGCCGCACTGGTACACAGAAAAGCCCAACTGACCGAACAATTTAGTTTGATCCCCTCAGCCGAGGCCTATCCGGTAGCTTCAGTGAAACACTCAAGCCCCTCTACCACGTCAACGTAGTGCCCATGGAGGGGAACGAGTGATAATTTATCGGACAGCCTGTTTATCCTGCTTTTTTCAGTTTTTCACAACGAAGTAAATTTATTGAATGTTATTGTAACTTCTTCCAAGAAAACAGAGCACATAAATGGTGTTTCAAAATATTACGTTGGTTATGCACATCATTTTATAATTCTACATCTTTGCTATTTATACTGTATGTTCTTGAATTATTATTTTTCATGGCATTCAATCGTCTTAGCCTGTATCCTGGGCTGGAAAAATTCTGAGCAACTACGACAGAGTCATATACTAATCTCTTTCCACTATTCTTTCAGTTTACCAAAGAGATCAGCAGTTGCCAGATCAGTGCAGTAAGACGGTGTTACGATATTGTCAAATCATGTATTGTGATCTCTTCTTTATTGTTTTGACTGACGTGTGCCGACCCTTGACGGCTACAACAAAACATCTTCCTTCTGCCGACTCAGTCAAAATTATACGACACGGTCACAAATCATATTATTAGACTTAAAAGAAAGATCAATAAATTATGTTATTTAAATTTTACTCACCACGTTCTCTATCATTAAGTCTTCCTCTGTGTTTACACAAAAATGCGTGACGATATGATGATGGCAACATTCCTGTCATTAAAAAAAAGTAGATGCATATTTTGAATAAGTCTTGGTAATATACTGATGATGCAGCACATAATTATCTATTTTATACTATTGCTGATCTTGTGAGGGGTTTGGTTTTGTCTGTGTTTAATATAACGGTAGAGAGAGCTTTCTCTCTACATGATACAGTTAAGAATAAACTTAGAAATCATTATGTGTTGAGATCGCACAATACATTATGAAATAAGATTTTCTTAGGAAAATTAGGATTTCGCGTGAACGATTTCGACATCAGCAAAAATGTTGCAATTGTAAAGGCAGTAAAACCGCGTTTTAACGTACTCCAAGGGAAATGGAATTTGCAACGTTAATCTGAGGTGAACGTTAATTTGAAATCGGGGTGGAGGGAGGGGAACCCATGCAGGTTAATTAACATCAGTATTGTTTGTGTACGCAGAAAATCTAAGTCAATACATGAAGTATAGAGATCTCAAATGATATGTATTTATTATATCTAAATTATTTTATCCAAAAAATATAGAACAGCAAAATATTACAGTTAATTAATTTTAAAAAAAACTGTCATTATCGTTTGCTTTTTTTTTTTTTTCATAAAGTCCCTTTCCAAAAAATCCTCCATCGCTGACAAATTCAAGTGCACCAACATGCTGTACAAAATAGTCTCCTAAATTTTTTATAGATTCCACTTCTACAAAAATTG
This sequence comes from Rhysida immarginata, assembly GCA_023313115.1. Lineage (NCBI taxonomy): Eukaryota > Metazoa > Arthropoda > Chilopoda > Scolopendromorpha > Scolopendridae > Rhysida > Rhysida immarginata. Next base: position 66,813 of record JAHWFO010055381.1, on the reverse strand, counting down.
AGACGGGCGGTACCTCCTATTCTAAAGGACCATTTTCATATTTTCATCTTCGTCTTCCTCGTCACTTTCAATTTCAGTAATTTGTTTTCGTCCGATGTTCAAAATCCCTGATTCCGTGAACTCAGCAGAGGTGTCAACCCTTCCGTCACACGCCACATAATTTTCGAAAGTTGCCTCTGCAGCACATTGTAAAGAGAGACAATTTCTTTCCACGAATTCTCCTGACTTTGGGTCTCATTTTCTCTTTCTATTCCAATGGCGTCGGCTTTCCGCCAACAGTTCGCAGTCACTGCTGGTTGGACACAATTCCAGGCACTTGCAAGCCTTTCAATTAGATACATTTGCTTCTGTAATTCGCAGCCGTTCATTGAGTAAAATTTTATGCAATAAACGTTTCCGGGAATGATTTTTACGTTTGTTATGAGGGCTTGATCCAGTGCTCGTAGTGTATGTGTGCAATTCGGTGGAAGAAAGTAAAACTTTTTAACATTAAAAGAATAGAATTTCCGCCAGGGTTTTTAAATGTACGTTAAGGCGAGAAACGTTATACGTTTTCCTCTATTAGCATGTACAATGACAAGAAAAAGATTCACAGGAAATAATGTGTTTTGGCTGTAGAGGGGCGGCACATGACGTCAGAGTGATAGCTGCCCCCTCTTTCCATGAAATCAAAAGCATTTGGAGTGGCAAAATGTGTGGCGGTTGTATACTTTTGAGCAAGCTTCGCGTGTCTCTCTCTATTAAAATAACAAAGAATCGGTGAATTTTTCCTTCTCAAATTAATAAATCATATTCATGGTCTCAGGGTGTTGCATTGCTATAGTGAATATGAATTTGGTAGGGTTTACTTTAAACAATATTTATATTTATTGACTTTTAGCTAATCATTTCGAAGATTTTGCTGCATCAACAAAGCGTAAAATAAATAGCTTCAGTAAAAAACGTAAAATAAATAACAATAATTACGATAAACAGTACAAATAATTACAATTACAAATAAAATATGATAAAAAAATTAAAATCGCACCTAAAATTAAAAAAAAAATTTGTTTAAAACCAACATTAAGAATCAACTGTTTCTCTGCTCATTTAAAATAAACATATAAATTACGGTGAAACTATCTGCAACCTTTAATATACACGTACATGATTTACAATTAAAAACAGAATTTCGTAAATGATCAGGTAATTCATTTCACACACACGGTATTATATGGGAAAAAGGTTTTTAAATTTTATGGTGTTTTATGAAATATAAATCGATTTCTTGTAAGTGCTTTACAATTTGAACCCGTTTGAAAATATTGTAAAATATAATTTAATGGGTGATTTGTAAATCGCAAAATAATAACTATCTCACGCAATCTTTAATATCTAACAAGGTTAGAAAAATTCAACATGCTATGATGTTCAAAAAATGAGTGTGACCGACTGATATTTATTAAGATGAAATGCCGTTCGGAACACGTGAAAGCTTTGAAACGTCAATAAATTTACGTATTGTTTAAAACTACATCTATTTCATTCAAATTAATAAATAGTTAAAAGCTGCTTGCACAGGAAGGTTTCAGGGATGTAGTTTTATTCGTTTCTAAAGAAAGATGAAAAATGAAGGGAAAAATAGATCAGAGCTCTCGAACGAAAAGGGTGGAAGCCGAACAAATATTGAATCCTCCTCAAACAGGATCCGAGATTCTATTATTTTCTAACTTTAGCTGATTTAAAGCGTCAACAAGTCCTTGACAACACCAAATCGACATGTATCTCATATGTAATCGAGCTTGTTTTGCCACTCGCTGGGGCATGTGAGACCATCGTGACATCACTTCATGACGTCGGTACCGCCCCTCTATATCTTATTACAAGGTGTTTCATATTCTCTATCCAGTAGTATGTAATATCTTCAGCAATTTCTAGCAGCGACGCGCCTCTAGTCCCTCTTTCCTACAGAATCCATAAATATTGATAATAGAAATTTAATAGCAATAAAATAAAAAAATCTAAAATAAAAAGCTGACATTTCGGCTAGAGGCTATCCTTTGTCAAAGCAGGGAGGATAAATCTCTAAGAGCAAGGAGAATATTCAGAAGTGATAAAAGGAGTATTAGAAAACGACTTATGTATAGACAACGTAGGAAGAAGGAGGAAAGTATTGGAAGGGACACCAGAAAGGAACAAATAAGAAGCCTGGAAATGAATTAGAAGACGTGCTGGAAACTTTATGCCTCTCAAAATTTAACGTATTTTTATTTTCACAATCTACGGGATAAGATAAAATAACTAAGAGAGGAAGTCAGTAAATATATTACAAATGGATATAGAAATGAAATAAATAAAGAGTACTGATTGAAAACTACTTTTATTCCCCACATATTCTCCCTGTACAATAAGGCACTTATCCCTTCGTTTCACAAACCCCTCAAAACCAGAAGCATAAAATTCTTTGGGCTGCTGTCTGACTTCATCTTACATTTGACAAATGTTGTTTCATCACTCAATAAAAATAACAATAAATGGAAATCCCACGGGGTTGGAGCGCATTTTATTTAGTATTAAGAGCAACTGGGCCTCCTATGCGTCTGTTTACTTTGAGAAGTAATCGTGTTTATTGTGTATACAGGGTGATTCAGAAAGGCAGGTCAAGAATGAAATACCATGTACAGTTTGTAGCGGGGAACAAAATTTTTCCTATGAACATGGGTCCGAATTTGAACGATAACAGAGATATGAACAGAAATAAAAATGCCGTTACCAAGATGAACAAGTTAATAACTCAGGTTCTGTAAAGCCTAGATTAATGAAATTTGTAGGAATAACAAGGTACATAAGACTATGTAAACCGTTAAAATTTGATCGAATTCCAACGAGAAGTTTCCGAGTTACGCACTCAAAATTGTAACAAGTGCTGTTTAGTCCTCACATGTGTATCTTAAGCTAAGAATAAACATTTCATCTTTATTTATGTTAATAATTTATCTTGTACAGTATTCTTCAATTATTTTGTCATCAAGTAAACAATTTTTTTTAAATAATCGACTGTTTTTTTTCATTTATCAATGTGACAGGTAGAATGGAAAGATGCGAAATTTATCACTTAGATGACAGAATGCAGTTATTGGTATTTTTTAAGTACACGCTGAATTCTAATATATGGTCTTCTCACGGGACTAACTTTACCCTCTGCAGATTGATTTTTGACATTAATTATAGTACAAAATTGGTGCATAAACAATTGTTTTCATTTAAGAAATTTTCCGTCTCGGAATCCAGACAAAATTCGAGTACAAATTTGAGGGCTATAGAAGGGTATTATATTTTATTACGCAGTTAATGAACAAGCATGGAAGGATCTGCCGAAATAAAAAAAAATGCAAATAGTCCGTATGTCAGTATTAACGTTTCTTTATTTACTATAGTGACTATGCATAAAGTTATGAAACTGACAATAGAGGCGTCTTTTTTTTTTTTTTAAATAATTTCAATCAGAATTTTAAAGAATAAAGCACAATTTTAAAGTTTCTAATGTTTACACTTCTTTCTTCTCATCTTTGGAAATATCATTTTGTAGAAATTGATTTCGTATTATCAATTTTTTTGAAATTTTCACACTTCGTAGGCCGATATCTGAGACACTAAATATTGATGTTTTATAAACGAAGAAGTCGCTTCTCCCAAAAAAGACAAAGCCGTTTTATAAAGCGCAGAAAAGACAAAACAAATAAATTCTGTAACATCGTTCTCGCACAATGGAAGCCAGAGCTTGACTAAATTGTTGCACATTTTTGTGACTCAACTTTGGACTGCGATTGCATTAGCCGATGCATAAAGTCATTTAGCAATATGAAACTTAAGTTTTTTAATGCTTTATCGAATGCAATACAGTTAAATTTTCTATCATTAATAGTTTGCACGTTATTAAATTTTTCGTGATCAACACTTGGCACTAACGATTTAAGCGTGGCATTCCAATTTCGAAACCTAAGACATATTTATATAAAAAAGTTAGTAGGTTTGAACCTGTATGTATGTAAAGTAAGTCGTTTTTATATAAAAAGAAAGGATAATTTTTAACGCGATAATTTTTATATACGTTAAAAACCTTAATCTACTTTTCAACATAATGCCCACCTAGATTAAGACACTTAACGTATCTTACGACCAGCTTCGGAATTCCATTCTTATAGAAATCGGCCGCCTAATTTGCTAACCACTCAGGCACTCTGAGTTGCACACAACTAATAGTTGTGCTTTGACTTCCTTCGAGAGGTACCGTGTCGAAGGGGATATTGTTTTTAAGCTAAACTGTCACTGGTGACGAAACATGGGTTGCTCACGTTAGAACGGAATCGAAATAACAATCAATGAAATATCAACTTGCTTCAAGATCACCCAAGAAAGTGAAGTTCAAGCAAAGAATTTCAGCCCGAAAAATCATGTGCACTGTGTTTTGGGATAGGCAGGGAGTTTTCCTTGTAGATTTTTTTGCCTTGGGGTAACACTGGAGTGGTTAGGAAATCAGGCGGCCGATTTCTCTGAGGACGGAATTCAGAAGCTGGTCGTACGATAACGATAATTGCCTTAATATAGGAAGAAATTACGTAGAAAAGTAGATTAAGATCTAGGCTTTCATACAAAAATTAAAGTGTTGAAAATTGTCCCCGTTTTACTTTCATATCAAAACGATATTTACTTAAAAAACACGCCTCATATATCTATACAGGGTGAGGCATTTATCTTCAGACAACTGAATATCTCGGAAATTAAGCATTGTACGAAAAAATGTCCAAAATCATAAGTGAATTATTTCTCGGGGGAAATTCGTTAGTTAAAAGATTACACCCCCCCCCCCACTTGTGTGAGGGGCTGGGGGGAGGAGGTAACTTTGAAATCTTAAATAGGTACCCAATTTTTAATGGTATATTCAGATTGTACACAGTATTAGAGAACTGTTTTATTCTTAGTGTTTTTTCAACTGATCCAACCGTTTAGGAGATAGAGGCCCTGAAAGTGTGGTACTTTTAAAGTTTTGAACCTAACCTAACCTATCCCAATTTTATCGAAGAGACAAAGAGATAGAGAGTGGGTTTGAAATTCTGACTTCGGATTTTTAAAACGTCAAATCATTCCGGCCGTCCGCCATCTGCACGATAACTTGAAAATGGATTAATATTTTCAAATTCTGTTTTTGACAATATGATCATAAAAAACTTCTCAGGCGTTTTCGTGGACCACCTTCAAGTCGATTACACGGGCTCTAAAAGTGACGTTATGAATACCAAGAACGAATACACTATTACTTCTGTTTATCTTTTAAGCATTATTGACACGGATACGCGCACATGACGATCGTTTTATCGCAGCTAAAGCTCCTTCTTAGAATGTTTGCAAGATTTTATATGTTTACGTGATTATTTACTTGTATGCTTTTTTGGGCAGTCTTTTTGGGTTGTTTAATTGTATTATGAAAGGACACAAATGTCTCGACGTTCTAAATATTCAAAGGGTTGTGATAAGGGAACTTAAAGCAGTACCGAAAGAAGCTTTTTCTCACGCCATGCAGCGTTTTAGATTTTCTCCTTTTCTATCTTTGTCCTTCTGCTGAAATAATGTAACATGTAACCGGAGTATTATCTTATTTGTCATACAGGCATGCCGCCCAAGTTGAAAGGATAACCTACTTCGAGACGTCCCTGGTTTAGGTCTTTTCCGCAAAAGTAAGATAACGAAGAAGACAAGCTTCCGAACACAATTCAACTACAATCAGTATCTGTTTACCCACAGAGGAAGACGGAACCGTCCAAGTAAATGTAACCAAAATGAACATCAATGAACTAGTTTTGTGAGAGCCGCACGGCAGTGTAAGATGTCGTTACAAGAAGTTTCCCGGCTTCGCAAAAAACATCGAATCAGAACAGACTAGATTACAGATCTGCGTTTCATGATCATGATCAACGCGCAACGCGCCACTCGGAACGAAGAGCAGCGCACTCTGAGTCGCAGAAATAACCAGCAACGGTACGTGCAACTGACAAAACCAAATTGCGACTCGAAGAGTAAAGACAAAAGGAGCGAAAACATATTAGAATTCGAATCGCTCATCGAATATCGCAGATAAGTGAGACCGAAAGAGCAGTAGAGCAAACCATTATCCCGGTCCGAAATGCAATTCGTCGAGCATCAAGACAACAAGCAACCAAGCGTGGCGTTAGGCACAGTCATTTGCATCCTATATGCTTGTTGGATTTGTAAGTTGGGTGGAATTATGGGCGCGTTAACATCAATGGTCATTTGCATCCTATACGCAAAATTTACATGACAAAATAAGGTAAACCAAACAGAAAGCTCAACCTTAAAAACACTTTTAAAGCGCCAGCATACAAATGACACAAATTTAAGTAATCTCAACAAAAACAGACCAATTATATATTGCTTATTATACATAAAACTAGAAAGCAAATGATAACGACAATCAACTATAGCTACAAACACAGCACTGCAAAAATTTGTAACCATGGACAATAGTAGAGGTTTAGAATAAAACTTTTTATGAATCTTTTTCAAAGTATTCTCCGCTGGAAACTATGAAGAGATTCACCTGTTTAAACTAAACAGAAAAGGCTCATTTCTAGTGAATTCTGGAGGCACCCGAAATTGCATCCATGTATGCGTTTACAACGTCCTCTTTGCAAGAAAATCGAACCCCATGAAGCTCATTTTTTACGCGAAACAACAGGGAGAGGTCGCAGATGGCCTGTCCGACGAGTGGATGGCGTAATCGCCAGACACACTACCCCGCACTCCAAATTGCCCGATGTCACAACCAACGATATGAAATGAGTAGATCGCTCATGAGCTGCTTTCAGCGCCACCAATGCGTCCCCATTTGAAAGCCTGTCGGCCATTGCATTGGTTGGCAAAAAATGGCCTTCATCGTATGTTTATGTTTGAAGTTTGCGTAGACAAACACAGTAAAACTCAATGCCGATTTCTTGTTCAGCTTTAAATTGTAGTAATAGATATATTAAAGGTTCGACACTGACCTTTCACAGGTGTGTTTTTATCTTTCTGCGTCTTAAAATGTTTTTCTCATGTAAAAATCCTGGTTATCTTTTATATCGTGGTTGTTGATACACAAACGATGTCGATCAGGAGACGTTAAAGAGAGATCGAATCATTAATGTTTTAATGCTAATCCTAATTGTTTGTAAGCTTTCACAGCAATATTTTTTTAAGTAAACAAACTAGAAAGAGTTTTCAAATATTACTTTGTCATTTTAATTCATTTAATGCACTCCGTGTAAAGGTTTATTTATTAAAATGTGTATATCTCTAAAACGAAGTCACGAATGGATGATTTTTTTTTAAAAAAAGAGACGTTAAATGAATGACATTGAATGAATTTATTAACTCTTTTTAGTTTGTTTAGTTAAAAAAATCACGCTGCGGACGCTTACAAACAATTATTGATAATTATTTCTGTAATTCACGGTGCTGACATGGTCTTTACCGCACTGAGATTCGATCTCTCTTTAACGTCTCCTATATTCAACCATGTTACCGTCGTTTCAGTGATACCAGAATGATTGTTTAGAGTTATTTATGAAATTATATACCGCATTTATTAAAAAGCATCTAAATTTGGGAGAGGTCGCTTAAGAAATTTCAGACTACAAGCACGCTGTTGGTGGAGAGGGGGGGGGTGCTTTCTCAGCTGGCGACAAAGCGACATTATATATATATGGCGCTTTGGCTGGCGATGTTGTTCTGCCAACCATAGTGATGGCGCCTACACTAACAATAGAGATTAGTTCCACTTTTCGCCGCCTTCAAATTGCCCCAAAGATGGCGGCCAAATAAGCGATCTACTCATTTCATATCGTTGTTCACAACAAACAACGAACTTCAGTTCTTGGGTGGTTTTCTCGCGAGTTTTGCAACATTTGTGAAGTGGCAGTTTGCAGGGGAATATTTGCTCATGAACAGTGCACGAGATGAAGCTAGAAAGGACCATCTCCTTTGTGCACTTACTCCTTTGACTGCTCTTTTGTCAAAGGATCACAGTGACAAAGCATGTTTCATCACCTGTTAGGATGCTGTAATCTGACTGTAATTAGCCTTGTTCGAATCTTTCGAGCATTTCGTGCTACCACTTTATTCTTTCCTTTTGTTGCTTTAAAATCAACACGTGGGAGATCCATCACTCATAACGTTTCGTTAGATGAAGATGAGCTCGCAAAACGGTGTTGACTGGTGTCGATCCGAAGTGAAGGGACTCTTCTATCTGTTGGTAAGCGATACGTGGGTCTCCTTTACTATGTGCTTCGGAGTGAATGCATCAGGAGGACGTCCACTGCGGGGATATTCTTTCAGAGACTTTCGCTCTCTTCCAAATACTCGATACAAGTTTGTGACAAATGCTTTCGTTGGAGATTGGTCCGAGAAAGTTTCTCTCAAAGTTTCATAGCAGTCATTTGGGTTTAGACCTTCCTTATAGTCGTAGAAGATCATGGATCTCCATGCCTCTCTTGAAGTCTCCATTATGAATTCCTCTTGCAGTTTGACAACTCTCACTTCTAACCGCTGTTCAGTTCAAGGGAATAACTGCATGAGAATGTATTTCAGGTAGACAGCATGTAAGGAAAGTCTTCACGTCTCACAGTACTTAAAATTGGTGGCGCATGTAAACCGGTTTTTAGCTATAAATTTCTGCTGTGGCCCTCGTGTATTTTGGAAACTGAGATGTTGATAATGCGATGACTGAACGTTCGTTGCCAAGAATTATTAATAATGTGCATAAAATAATGATGATGCAATGACAGAACATTAATAAGGCAGCGTCTATTGATGATGCAAAGGAGTCACGCGTGTCTCCCTTGAGTTCCATATCAAACGTCCAGACGAATGGCAAAAATTTATGTGCCTAGAAAGGAAAGAGAAAGAACGAGTATTGGTCAGAGAAACTGTAACTAAAATAGAAAAAGCTATACGGGCATTTGAAACATCTGAGCAACGGGAGTTTCGAATAGAGCAAGAGCTTCTACATCAAGAGGAAAAAAAACTTGGTCCCGGTCTATCACCTAGAATTCCTGTTTTTCGTATTTTTCGTAGAATGGATAGTCCCTTTGCTCTGTGTTGTATTGATTGAGTTATTATTTAACCAATTGAGAGTTATAATTTAATTTTTTGAGATTGTTCTGTTTACCTACAAGTGTAATTATCCCGAGCAACGCCGGGTACCTCTTCTAGTTTCAAATAAAAAGATAAAACATATCGGTTTCCTCTCAGGAGATCAAAAAGTCTCCGAGCCTTCTTTAATTTTTATTAATCATTTTTATTAGCATTTTGGTTCCATTCATATAGAAGGTTTATATTTTTATTATTATGGCTTCTAAGCATTGTGTTTGAGTATTAATTTAATAACTTTAACAATTAATTTTAATTTTAGTTGAAGTTTTAAATTTTATTTTATTAAACTATTAAATTTCCCTATGCTATATTTCCTTTCAATTTAATTTTTAATGATTTAAAAAAAATTAAAAAAATAAAGGAAGCACTTCAGTAATTTTTCTTCGTAAGATAAAGATCGTCACTTACACTATATTTATTGTTTAACCGATTAAGTTTAAAACCGATTCTTATATTTTTTGTCTAGATAATAAGAAACAGTCGGTTGTTTTAGATATATTGTTTTTACGTTAGGGCTTCGGTTTTTTCTCAAAGACAATTTATAAATTATATACGAGGATCACTTATAAAGTCATGGCAACTATTTTATTGCTGGCAAACGTGTTTATATACAAGCACTTTATTATATACATATGAAAATACACAATGCACTTACCAATAATATCTGTTACATGGAATACTCTGGAAGTATTGTAGACAAGGGAGAAGAGTAAAAATCAAAAAAAGAAAATTCATCTACCGTAAGCCAGCCCAACAAAAAAGCGGGACCCGGTGCAAAATCATCCAAAGTCGTCGTCATCGCGCGGGACTTTTTAATATAAAAATGATGCAGGCGGGACCGCAGGGCCGGCTCTGAGTGTTGAGAAGAGATACACTAGACTATCCTCCTTACTCGCCCGATCTGTCACCACGCGATTTCGATTTGATACCGAAAGCTCCATTGCGTGGGTGGGAACAGCCGATGGCAAAAGAGCACAGACATTGAGGAGGTAATGTAATGTGCGCTCAACCTCTAATGTAATGCGCGCTCATTTCTTCATTTCTACACAAAAAAAATACATTATTATTTTAACTAACAGCAGATCGAACATAGATTATGGCGACGTGAAGGTTACCAGATTGGACAATGCACTGATTGCCTTGGAGATTATTTCGAAGATTCTTAATGTGTTATTAATATGTGTGCAGACTATTGTACTCAACATTATTACGGTAGATTTTTCTTTATTTTTATTCCTCTCCCTTTTCTACAGTAGTTCCTGAATAACCCATGTAACAGATATTATTGGTGAAGTATGAGGGTCAGTCAATGAAAACGAGATTATAGAAATGACAGCAAGAATATGCGCGTGGAGGTGCGTTGTAGCGTACATGTGTTAGGCAATCATGCAAGTCGTTAGTGTTCATAGAAACTTGGTTGTATGCCGTTCGCAAGGCAAGACGTGAGATCGAGTAATGGTATTCGTCATCCAAAACGCGAGGTAGGAGGAACAGCGTGCGGTGTTGAAAGGATCTCTTCTCATTGAGTTCACATCTAAGGGCAATACCATTAATGCGAATCGATACTGCGAAATTCTGCAGTGTTTGCGTGCGGCCATCAAGAACAAACGGCCGGGAATGCTGACCGCTGGAGTAACCCTACTTTACGACAACGCCACGCCCCATACGGCCAACAGGACAACTACTGAGGATGCGATAAAACGTCCTAGAGCATCCTACCTACAGTCCTGACATGGCACCGTGCGATTTTAACGTTTTCGGACCGTTAAAACGACATTTGAAAGGACGAGGATTCACATCGGACGCTGAGGTCCAACAGGAGGTCACGGCTTTTCTACTCAGCAGCCACAGCAGCCAAGGGAATTTTATGAGAAGGGAGTCCGTCAACTCGTGGATAGATGGGATGCTTGCTTTAACGCCCACTTAGTTTTTATTTCTAAATTTGTTCAGATATATACCAACGCCTTTAAAAATCTCGTTTTCGTTTGACTGGCCCTAATAAACTATAATTTCATATGAATATTATAAGATGTTTGCATAATTACGTTTTACCACTAATATATAATTTAAAATTAGAGCAAAGAATTGACATCTACTGTTTAGAATGTAATGCATTAAATATATATGTACTGAAAGTATTTATTTCTTATTTCTACAGATTACTTTTACGTAGATATTTCTTTTTTGCCTATATACATATCGGAAATTTCTATCACACGAATGGTAAGAATATTAAAATATTATTATTATACAGTATTCTATTGAAGTAGTGAAATTTGTCTTAAATGAAATGTAAATATTAGCTGACTAACAAATAATTTTTCCATAAGTCATAATTATAAGTCTAGATGACCTACAGGTCAAATATAGGATGTTAGTATTTTATGTAGATATCATGAAATCTAAAACGCGAAATGAAAAAATAATATCAAAGTGAAATGAGATGAATAAACAAGAAAAAATAGGGGAAATAAGCACTTTGGAAATTTCTTAATTAGGCTAAATTGCGATATTTTCAGAAAAATTATTTGTTGCTTTCCCATCCAAAGACCCACTGCCCTCCGGAAAACTGTCCCCTGGACAACTACCCCCTGGACATTTGCCACCTAGATAATTAACCCCCCTCCCCCAAATTGTCTCAGACAAGTGCTCTAACTTCATAAAAATGTTTTAAAATCGAAATTTTATTTTTATTTTTAACATTTTTACTTCCAAATTTTTTCAGTTTAAAATTTGGTATCAAAGTTAAATTCATTCAGATATGGTAACCGAAAGATTCAATGACGAAATATTAGGGAAATATAGCGATTTTTATTTTTACCACAAAGCTGTCATGGACTAAGAGTATGTCGCAGTGGAAGATAGAATTATTAAAAGGATGACGACAGAGTATACTTTTGGTAGTGTTTATTAATTAAATGGTTTCTTATAAATAAAAAAGATAAACAAGAAAACAAAGATTAAATGGGCTACGATCCTACTTAAGCGTAGGAAACGCCGGACCAATAAAAAAAATCGTTATGGTCTGCCCGCGGAAACTTATCGTGCTCCGCTCACAAATAAAAACAACAATACATTAATATTAACAAGTTTTACGGGCCGCCTTTGGGAGTAATGAAAGGGACTTAGCCGGCTCCATTCACCCGATCCCAGGCCCACCTGAGGAATGATAATCCCAGGTTCACAAAAAAAATAGTTGCTTGTTTAGTGGAAAGGAAAGTCAATTAGGGATTCAATAACATTACCGTCCCACGCGCGCTTTTCTCTAGACGAGGGTCTCGGGAACCGAGGAAGAGGACTCAATGCCTTGACGTCGAAAGACGCAGCTGCCGGTAACTGGAAAAAGAAAACCCAGATAAATCAATGACTAATAAAGACATAAATTGAGTTTAAGCGCACCTGCGAAACAAGCATTGAGCTTGCGCTGGCTACAACTAGATACCCGAAAACGGGGAGTTGGAATAGCAAGCGCAAACCACGTATACGCGCTCAATGGGCCTTTTTACCCCGAGACTTGAGCGAGACGATACGTCATCCCTATGCGGCACGAAAACGAGGCTCGAGGGAAGCCCTCTTCAAAATAAACATTGCTTTAAGGTGAAAAGTGCTTGTACCAGATAAAAAATCAAAACTTTTCCAGACACTCGTTAAAAATATGATAGATTGTGCTAAATTGGCATCGTAAGAATGCCAAAATTATGCTTAAGTTATAAATTTATTATTTTTTCTTAATTACATGTATTTTTCTTACATAAACACAAAGTTTGCGCACAGAGAATTCAAAACGAGAATGCAGTTTTTAAGTTTCGTTTTAAGGATAATTCTAACATATTCTCGAAAAAATACTTTATTTATAATTGCCTTCTTTTATGCTTCTTTATGTTCAGAATCTGTTCTTCAGATAGAATTTTGGCAAGCATTAAATTTCAGAAAATTACTTACTCCTTTGTTAAGCTTCAGAAGAAAGCAAAAGATACTAATCGAATTAAGTTTAATAATTAAGTTTAACGAATCTCCGTTTTAATTGTTAATGTCGTAAATAAAGTAATTATAAATAAAATAAGTTGATAAATTAATAAAAATCACCAATTATATATTCTGATGAAATTTGTATGGGAACTGACATAGAACTGGGTTTGAAGAACTGAATTGAAGATATTTGATTGTTGAACTTGGATGACCATAACATGTGGTTGAAAATCTGGTTTGAAGATATAGTTGAAGAAGTTGAAGTATTGGATGAACCTGGTTGTTGGTGGATGATATTCTTGATGTTGTGGAATAATTTGATTTTTATTAATTTATTAATTAATTTTATTTATAATTACTTTATTTAGGACAATAACAATTAAAAAAGATTTATTGAATTTAATTATTAATAAATCTCTTATATAATTACTAATCGAAATTCACACATTTATCCTGACTGAAAATGTTCCTGGGCTGATGAGGTGATTCATAGTATATTAATTTCGGATAATGTACCAGAAAATGTGGACAAGGTTTAACGGGACAATAAGGGAGAAGACAGTTCCACAAAAAATATTTTAATTAAAAAAAATTGGTGGAATTGTGTCTTCTATCTTCTTGTCAGGCGATTCATAATTTTATAAAGTGTCGTTGTTCTGCTGTTCACTATGGTTGATTTTCCTTAAAAATGATAAAATTATGCTGATAAACAGTTATGCTAACCAAGATGCTAAAGGCTTATAATTTATGCCAGTTTAGCATAATTATGCTAGATCTGGCCACACTGTTGTAAAACGAAGAAATAAAAAACTACTCGATTTATCTTTAATTGTAATTGAACATTTTAAGTTAAAATTAAATTGATCTTTATTTAAAAACAAAAAAATTATTACTACTGAATTAAAAAAAAAAATTATTACTACATCTTTTTTTATTTAGTATGTAATGCTATGTGATGATAGCAATTTTGTATTTTATGAAATGCAATTGTTATAAAGGCCAAAGCACAAAAACTTTGTACAAAATTGAACCATAAAGTATAAAAAAACCGCGACACATCGCAGATCATGGGATTTTCTTCCCTCCAGCCTCGGTTTCAATCGCGCATGGGATGACGTAATACAGGAAATCTCGTGAGCGGGCAAAAGGCCCATTTCGCATGAGAGTGTCTACACCGTTAGAAACCAGGAAGAGCAGTGAGGAACACAAGAAAAATCCACTAACCTGTTGTATGGTGCAATATGGCCTAGCCCATGCAGCCAGAACGCCTCCTGCGTCCACGGCGTTATCCACACGCAGAGTTCGTCCGGCACCAAACGACTGTCCAGATTTGGAATGCTTCGTAGTCGCGTTGGCTCTAACCCAGCTGCCACCACCAACGTTCTTGTAAACCTCCTATACAGGAACTCCGACACGGGTTGTGGGATTTTAACTGCTCGCGTTGGTGCTCCGCACGTGGCTCCGGCGACTTCAGAGTGACCTACGTCTAAAACAGCCCCTGCAAGGATTATGGGATTTAAAGCAATGTTCGTTAGCGCTGAGTCTACGGACGTACTCGCCAAAGACCGCGAAGGCAGAATTTTTCTATTCGAGCACTCGCTGGCTGTTGTCTCTTCTCCCGTAGAAGCGTTAGACGGGGGAGTCGCTTCCCTCGACGGCATAAATTTCCTTGCTGTCGAAAGCAGGTTTGGATCCACTGAATTTAACCGTGTCCTCACTCTACGGTTTCCTAGACACTCTCCACGATCAATCCTTTCCTCTTTCGCGCCTTCTTTTTCGCGCATCCTCCCGCGCCGTTTCCGTTTCGATCCCTTGCGACGCTCGCCCTCAACGCCTCCACTGTAACGCTTATTATTAAGCTGCGTTATAGCACTAGATGGCGTGACAGAAGTCTCTTTCTTACGAGCCCAACGCCTAGCAAGATAATTGTCTTTGTGGCTGTTAGCCGCTGCTGGCGCTGCAATACCTACAAGCTTGCTCCCTTCTTGCGAAGCATGAATGGGAGCCTTGGCAGCGACATCTGTCGCCAAACTTGGTGACAAAAGCAAGTGACTAATTGATTATATCAATCGCATATGACATGACTGATTTTTATAACACATCCTTGAGCAAATTAATTGAAAGAAACAATTTCAAGTCTTGCGGGGATACCTTTTGCTTTGTCGAAGCAAGTAAGCGTCATCTCTAGAAGTTGTTTTCTTCTTACGACCACACTTTCCTTTTGAGTGCCATCATTGCATGTAGTGAACTCACGAAACCTGCTCACAATGGATCGATTTGGTTCTTCGTGTACAGCCGAGGACGATCTTGGTTCCCTGGCGAGAGGTACTTCGCGACAGCGCAAAGTATAGCTAACCATGCCAAATAAAAGCAGGGTGACTCAAAATAAAGTATTTCTATTCAAAGCACTCTGCATAGGAAACCGGTGGTGTACCGAAACTGGACTATGGAACAATAGAAACATGATTTACGGAGCGACGAATCTCGATACACACTACAGCAATCAGATGTCCGAATCGGTTCTGGCAGATATCTTGAGAATATCGTTCTTGACTGCGTGGTGCCCACAGTAAAGTTCGAAAGACGCGATGACATGATATGAGCTCTTGGTTTAGGTTAATTTTCATCGCATGGTTTAGGTTAATTTTTTCCAGTAGCAAATTTCCTGACAGGTGCAGTTTATCTTGACACTTTGGACTGCCAAATCTGCAGCGCCAAGATAATGGTTACCATATGAAATTAGACCATTTCTTAAAAACATGACATTGTTCCTTGTCACAAAGCAAGATATGTCAGGAATGGTTTGAAGAGACAGATGGTTGAAGAAATTAACTGGCCTGCACAGAGCATAAAAAGTAAATTTACTGAAGCATAATGAAAATTATTATGAAAGGATAATACCATATTATAATTTAATAAAAATTATATTTTAACTCCACAAA
Organism: Rhysida immarginata; assembly: GCA_023313115.1. Taxonomy (NCBI): domain Eukaryota; kingdom Metazoa; phylum Arthropoda; class Chilopoda; order Scolopendromorpha; family Scolopendridae; genus Rhysida; species Rhysida immarginata. The sequence goes on along the minus strand of JAHWFO010055381.1, from coordinate 50,716 downwards.
TTAATACTTTCATAAACTAATTCAATAAAATAATAAAAAAAACCATCCAACTTCAATACAAAAAAATTTAAGGGAACCACAATGATAAAATATAAGTAGATACTCAATTTTGGAGCGAGGACTAAGGACTAAGCCGCATTGCTCAACATCTGAGACTAAAAGTCATCAACGCTCTTCGCAAAGAATAAAAAAAATTTTTTGCCCTAAAGCAAATGGCAATTATTGCCATTCTAACATTGGATTCTACTTTATCATTCGAATTTTGCTATTGGTGGGAAGATTTAACCGTTACTAGAATGCAATACCTTTACATTTTTCCCATTTTTGAAACCAAGAAGGGGAAAAGCGATCATATAAAATATTTTGTTACTAAAAGTGATTTAAAATTAATTTCTAACAGGATATGCAAAATGACTAGGTTGGTTTTAATTTAAGGCGCCCAGCATCTATTTACAAGACAATAAAAGAATATTGATATCTGGCAAAACCAAACCAACCAAGACGGATTAAGTATTCTTATCTCGTACACGACTTATCAACTTAAAAGTCTTTATTTTATGCCGGATTATTTTTTTACCTAAATTTTTAGAAAAGCCCTTCCCTTCCATCTAGAGGCCCAAAAATAACCTTTTGATTGACAGTTGTTACTCTTTAGTTGTATATGGCTAAACAGTTCTGTACGGAGGGTTGATTCAGATAAAATGAGACGACTTCGCAGTTCTGTTACGATGGTGTAATACCATGGCGCCACCATCGGTTGTGCTCGATGTGAGAACCACGTTGTTGGACTATCGCCCGGCACCGTAATTTCCACTGAAGTAGGCTGCGTTTGAGGGACTCCATGGGAAGTTCGTTCCACACCAGCTGACACACTTTCATAGCCCATCAACGGTTCTTGGTCGGCGACTTCCGAGCCGTTGTTACAGGAGACCAAAACCACAGAAATCCATCGGTGAAGCGTCAGGAGATTTTACAGGCACATGAGAGAAGAGAATAACTCGTATGCCAGTTTCCTGTTCCATCTTCCTGTAGTAAGCAAAGGATGACTTGGCAGTGTGGCTTGATGCCTTGTCCATGTGGATCCAAACTTTTGATTACTCACCAGGGTAGAGACGTGGGATATCCTGCCGATATATATGGTCCATTACATTACTCTGGAAGTAAGCTGCACTAATTTTACAGTTTCCAGGAACTCGACGAATCGTGAGCAGTCCACGTGAGCAATATCCAGCAACCACCATGAAGCCCTTTGAAAACTTTTCCTTGCACCTTCGGACAAAATCGGACCTGGCCTTGCCCCCTCTTTCGCGATAGTAAATTGCCCTGGGTTTGTTGGTGTCATCGAGGTACACCCAAGCTTCATCCAAGGAGACAACCCACTTCCATCGGTCACCTGCAAAATGGTGTTCATACAGTTTTCTGGCGTTGGTGAATCGTTCCTGCACGTGCCTGGCCGACAGTCTGTGACCGCGCGCTTTATGACGTCGCTCCAGCCCAAGATTGTCATGAATTATTTTGGAGACTGTTGCCTGTGAAATACCTTTCCTTTGGGCTAGACTTCTCTGTGTGAGGGGATTTTCTTTCAGCACTTCAGACCGAATTTCTCGCACCACCTGAGCTGGGCGTGTTGGCTGGGGCTTGTTTCTGGTCTGCTTCTCTGCTCGTCCACGTTCATTAGATGGTCGCAATTTGATCTTTTTGATTATTCGACCCACAGTAGCTTTGTATACCACAATACCATTTCGTTTGCATAATTCACCAATGCACGAAAGACTGAAGTTAGCGTCGGAAAGGCCAAACATATACCCTTCCCTAAAAGCCATGTTTCAGCACGAAATGTCCCAAATAACAGCAACTAGTGTATACAAAGCTAATCCCCATGAATAGTGGACGAGTCATGCAAATCATACGCGGTCAAGGTCATAAGCGGCGTTTAAAGTCGTCTTATTTTATCTGAATCAACCCTCCGTATTACGATATTATTTGGAACGGAAACCAGGTTATTTTATATATTAATTCACCTGCATTTGTGGGACTCTATTGGCGACTAATCAGAAGCGGCTGACATCTGGCGGTCAAAAAATCAATGACTCGAAAACAGGATAATGATAATCTATCAGATCCAGGGGAAAGTTTTTTCGTTTCTTCACCCTTACTTTTTGAATGGTTACAATCCTCTCCCAGGATGATTTAAATAATGAAATTTTTTTATACATTAAAAAGAAATGATTGGTCATTCTTTTGCACTTACTTGTCTAAATGAAAACATTCAATTTTATTTTGAAAAAACGTCTGAAATGGCACCTACACCAGCAAGAATTTGAGCCTGCCCGATGTAAATTTAAACTTGGCCATAAAGCAGCGGAGGCTGCTCGTAACATTTGTACAGCATTCGATGATGATTCTGTCACCGACCGGACGGCGCAGAATTGGTTCAAAAAAGTGAGAACTGGTGATGAGCGTCTTGAAGATTCTCGTGAGTGTTTGGTAGACAACAGCTGGTGTAGTCTATTTTGAGCTCCAAAATCGAGGACAAACTATCACAGCAGACGAGTATGTTGATCAGCTTCAATGTACACATGAAAAAATCAAGCAAAAACAGCTAGCTCTTGCGAACCGTAAGGGTGTTGTTTTCCTCATGACAACGCACGTCAGCATACAGCATACAGCAAAGCTGACCCGTCAGGCAATAAACAAACTTGCCTGGGAAGAAAAACAAACTTGTTTACCTTATCCACCGTATTCTCCGGATATCTCTCCAACAGATCTTTCGTGTGTTATTCAACAAGTTTGTTCGAGAGACGAAAAAAAACTTTTATACCTTTTCTGATCTCCCGATAACCATTTGAGAAACAAGTGCTTCAAGACAGAAGAAGAGCTAAAACATGAACTGGGTGTGTTTTTCAACTGTAAAACTCGTGAAAAAAAAAAGGAATTTATGATTTAGTATCTCGTTGGAAGAAGGTTGTTGATAATGATGGAGATTATTTCGATGAATAAAAAATTCATTTATGCATTAATCTGAGCGCCAATTGTAATATTTGCAAAAACGAAAACACTTTCCTTTAGATATTTATATTAAATATTTTTTTGAAAAGCGCATGCCTTTTCTATATTGTATTTATAGACGGTTTTACATAATTTTTTAAATCATACACGCGGTTATTACTTAATATTATATTTCATGTTAATGTTGCTTTAATAGCTTTTATTTACTTTTAATAATGTTAATTTAATTTTAATAATTTAATGTTACAGTTAGCGTTAATATTGAAACGGAACGGTAAAAATTGAGAAATTGTGTTTTCATGAAATATTTCTTGCCTTGTAATTTTTATTATTTTATGCGGTGCTTCCAGACTTAATTCTCATAATTTTGAGGCACAATTCCATCTATATATACAGGGTGATTCAGTCAATTTCTGACCATTTCAGTACTATGATTTATTGACCCATTAATGTTTACAAACTTAGCATTTCAGTA
>JAHWFO010055381.1:0-46832 GCA_023313115.1 Rhysida immarginata | reverse complement strand
AAAAAACGAGGCAGCTTACTATTTTGTTTCCTTCGTTTCAATGTGACACATTTCTCGATGTCAGGTAGAATTATATTTTTTTCCCGAAAGGACATGATTACTTATTAAGCATTTCGAATCCGATCTGTGAACAATGAAAAAAAACGCAAATTCTCCCACTGCGGTTTAAATACTGGTTCAGCGATTTTATGCTTTTTAGGAATGTGCACCATGTTATGCGAGACGAAAAACAAGCAAATATCAGTAACAAAAGAAATAATGCCTCATTTAATGCAATCGCCCCAAAGTCTGGCAACACTGCATAGGAAAACTATACCCACTCCCCTATTGAGTTTTGGACTATCTCCTCGGCTTTGCCGTGAGCTTTGTCTGCGAGCATTTTATATTGCACGCGGGCGAAGTGCACGAGTTGGACTGCCCTGGTCTAAAGTATCCAGTGATGCTCCCTGGGGGTGAAAACGGATAACATTTTAATCTGAGACAGAACAACAAGAGGGTAAGTAAAGCCCGGGCAAAGTGTGCAATATAAGCAAGTTCATTAAGAATGATAGTTACATCTCACCTCTGAGAATTATAAAACAAAATTGACTTTGTAACAATACGTAGAATTCCTGTTGTTCGGGCTTTTCTTAGAAGTTAACGTTTTCTTGGCCATATTTAATAATGATTCGTAACTGGAGATAATGGAGAGTTAGCAGACTATTGAGAAAGATTGAAAAATGACAGAGGAGGCAGTCCCTTCGTTCGAGCTACAGTTGGCGACATCACCGATAACAAAGCATACATGAACTCAACTCTTCAAACCAACAACCATATGATGTTATGTCCTATAATAATCTTTCGAAGGGTTATAACAATAATTCATATCTATCGAAATGCCAGCGAAGAAATGAATGAATATTGGGCAGAGATGGCAAAAAGTTATCCGAGCATCGGAAATATCTGAACAACTGCTTCGTCTATAGAATAAAATTGTAGAATTACTGAAAACAAATTTATTATTTAACTTCATGAGGTTGTTCTGTTTAACCTACAACTGTAATTATCTCGGGCAACGCCGGGTGTCTCCGCTAGTGTTTCATATATTCTTAATATTACATTTAATGTTTAATAAAGTTTCAATAATTTATTTTTAAATTTAATAATGATAATTTAATTTTAATAATATTAATTTAATTTTTAAAAATTTAATATAACATTTAGCGTAATATAATAGAACAGCAGAATTTGAAAAATTGCTTTTTTCCTGTAATATTTTTACCTTGTAATTTTTATTATTTCACGATTAGCTTCGAGGCATAATTCCCATATTTTTGAGGCACAATTACATGTTTCATATATTCCATTCGAATTTTAAGTATTCATTTACATCCTGGGACAATGTTTGGCTCTGAGAATATTTTTGCTCCTAAAAACACATCTGACTTTTCCTCCAACATAATTTTTCACAGCCAAGAAGATTTGTCCATCCATTTCTCACCGAAAATAGCAAAAAAGTGTCTCTTTTGTAGGTGTATTTTGCAAGTAAACAAAAACTTTTTTACATTGAAATACTATGGCAGCTATTTTTTTTTTACCTGTTTTCGAAGTTGAAGTGGCGCCATCTGTCGTTCGGTTGGTTGGTTCGCGAATACTTTGTTTGCCTTACGCAAATTTCATTCCCGTATCTTAATCATGTTATTAAGATAATCTATAGAGGGTGTTTCTTTTCACATATTTTTTTCCTCACACTTTTACGACTTTCACTTATAGCCTTTGTATTCTAATCTCCTCATAATCTTACTCTTTCAAAATCACGAATTCATTCATTTGCTCCTATTTCCTGCTTACATGGAATATGATTGTTTTTGCATTGTCTTCTTAATGTTGATTTTCTACCCAAAAATCGTCATACATACATTGCTGGACAAAATACAACTTATTATCGCACCACATACGAATAACGCAAAAAATACAACTTATGCAAATGCTGCGATGATGACACTGGCCATACATTTTCATAATGGTTTCACCCAACTGATGCAACATCTACGACATTTGCATCATCTAAGGTAGCATAAATACAGCCCGAGTTAGCTCAGAACGACATTCGGACAACTTTCTGGTGACCAGGTAACAACGTTTGGATTTGTGCTTCTGTCTCCCAAGCGCGGGTACCAAGACATTCTGCTAGTCTTCCAGCATGCCTATGCGGTTTGTGTCAGCAGAGGATGCAGCTAGAGCTTACGCCGATGCTGGGTTCAGCCAGCGACGGATTGCACAGATTCTGCAAGTCAACCATTCAAGTGTCGGGAGGATCTTGTAACGACACGCAGAAACTGGAATTTACCATAGACGACCAGCACAAGGTCGCCCACGGTATACAACAGAAAGAGATGACCGTTTTCTTCGTCTTCGTGTCTTGAGATGTCGCATGGCCACGAGCACTCAAGTCGCTGCTGAGCTTCAAGAGACCAGAAATGTGACCATTTCAGCCCGAACTGTAAGAAGACGGTTAAGCGAAGCCGGAATGCACGCCAGACGACTAGCAACAGGCCCTTCTCTCACCAGAGAACATCGTGTAGCAAGACGACGTCATGCACGTGAGCATGTTGGTTGGACAGTAGAGCAGTGGAGCAACGTGATGTTTTACCCTACACGGTCCGGATGGACGCCAACGAGTATGGAGGCGACAAGGGGAGCGATATGCAGCATGTAACATCAGTCCTACAGTTGCATTTGGTGGTGGCTCTGTCATCGTGTGGGCAGGAATAATTTTGGAGGCCCGCACAGAGCTACACACTCTTGACCACGGAACAATGACAGCCACACGTTAAGTCTCTGACATCCTTCAAGATTATGTGATGGCCTTTGCACAATGCATTGGTGAGGATTTCCTTTTCCAGCACGACAACGCAAGACCTCACACTGCCCGCATCGTTAGCGACTACCTCCAAAATGTCGGCATTCATGTTCTCCCACACCCAGCACGAAGTCCTGACCTCAACCCCATCGAACACCTCTGGGATATGCTTAGAAGACGACTTCGTGCTCGAGGACACCATTCATCGACGTTAGCGGAGTTACAAACGGCTCTTCAGGAGGAATGGGAAAGAATCCATCAAGAAAGCATTGCCGTTGTCATCCGGTCGATGCCTAGACAATTGCAAGCTGTAATCCAGGCACGGGGTGGTGTTACTCATTATTAAGATTTAATGTTTGTTTGTTTGGTGACTTTTCTTTAGGAATAAACCATCATGTTTATCCCTGTCTTTTCATTGTTGCCTTCACAAATGCTTGCAACATCACAAAAGAGTAAATCAACATGTTCAAAATCGCTTGTACACACACCACATCATCCCACCATTGTTTCTAGATATTTTATCCCCACATTACCCTATGCCTAACACTCGCCTATCGAAAGATGTAGATGGTGCGATAATTTTGTCCAGCAGTGTATAATGTTCGCTTATTCCGTTTGTTTTTTATCGTTTCTCTCTTTTGTGTCTTCACATTATATAGTAGTCTCTTAAGAAAAAAATTTCCGGTCCACGACAAATAACCTTAAATTGATACAGTCGAGCTTCCTTATAAGAGATCAAAAAAAATGTTAGGCCACTCCCCAAAAAATTGTTTTATGGAAAATTTGTTATACAGAAATATGCTTAATACTCAAGATTTACATGTTTATCTTGGTTGGGGCCAGTGTAAAAATTCGTTATAGGGTTAAAAGTCGTTATATGATTGTTCTTTATAAAGAGGTTCGACTGTATTGCAAAATAAACTTCAAAACTAATTTTCAATAAAGTAAATCTACTAGCGCACCTATGATTACTTTAACATAATTATGTTACAGGTCCAAATCTTAATAATGGCATAAATAATTTTTCTCATTTCAAAGAAGCAACTCGGTCGTTCTATTTTAACTAGAGGCGGCACTGCAAGTTAACTCTGTACATTGTTGCATTTTGGATCACCATTTACAGCATTATTGGACAGGCTGTCCTTTATTGTTGTAGTCTAAGGCCAATGACATATATTAAAGATAGACTCCGAATCCTATTGTTAACAGCGCCACCAAAGTGAAGCAAATTGAAGCCATCATGGGCAGGAGTGAGCCGTGGAGTAGTTAGCTGTCTGGCTGCTTTGTTTTTGACAATTTTGGGCCCAAGGAATAATTAATTCAAAATCATTCCTCAAAGTTGTTCTGCCTACAACTGTACGAGCAGACACGAAAAGGGACCAGGAATCATTTTCCACAAGATAAATCAAAAATAAGTAACTGAAAGATGATCGAAACGAAATTGAAATTTATCGATATTAAATCGGAATTGAAACCATGAACGAAAAATGGTTTATAAAATATAATAAAATACTTCAAATACAAAGTTTACGAAAAGATAAACTTTTCACTCCGTGATCGGCGTGTGAAAGAATTATTAATCAGCTATGTGCTTGGCATCACCTTCACTCACTTTCGGGCATGACGGTTCTGGGCAGAGATCCTTGATAACTAACGGTTAGTTATTGAGGATTTCTGGTTCTGGGTGGCGAAGCTTCCCAATTTACTTCAAGTATTGCGGCTGGTTTCGGAGTCCATCCTTAATATACGTTATTGCTTAAGCTCATATTTGTCATTGTTGCACATTACATTGCAATCTGATGTTGTCAGGTTACTTTGATACTATTTTCTTTGTTTTTAGAGAATATATAATATTCTACTCCAATTTAATTGCCTTTCTGTTTTGTTTTTTTTTGGACAGGAATTTGAAGTGGAGTATTTTATCTCTGCACATTGGAAAGATAGTCGTCTATCGTTTCAGACTGCTCGCAATCATACCAAAGCTACTTTCCCTACACTACCATTGGAATATCTTAATAAACTTTGGAGACCAAGGCTTCTTATTAAGAACACGAAAAATTGCAATGATGGCGCTCAATTATTTTCAAAGGACGCTGATTATGTTTTACTACGATTGCAATTAGTGACTGAAGACGTCATTCTATTCCAAAGGTTGATTCAAATAATATTGATCATGCTAACTTGATAAATCTATACAGGATGATTATGATTAAATTGATAGTATTCAGAGCAATTTACAGAAGAATTATCTGGATGGAGTACAGCAAAAATATGTGGTTGCTCTAACAGATATGTGGGAAACAAAATTTGCCAATACATTCAGTAAAAAAAAATCAGCTCACGTAGTGCTTGCAGTTGGCGTTGGTAAACTGAATTAAATACAGGATGATTCTAAAATGGTAAATCAAAAGTACCTAGCGCTGTTTTGTGGGTCAAAATGAACATACAGTTACTCATGCAAAATGTCGAATCCCAAACCTTACACCCCTAAACACCTCGCAAAGGTTGTTAAAACCTCGCGAAATTTTGCCATATTTCGTCATCGTTCCGAAGAAAATCAGTCTTTCCTTACGTCATCGAAAGTTTCCATCATTACCTGTCAGAAAATAAAAGCGTCGTATTCCTTCACAAAATGCTCTTTGTGCTGGGTAATCCTCAGGTAGCATTGATTGCACTCGCTGAATGTGAAACGGGTGTTGCAGAATCCTCCATACGTTGCCCGAGAAACGCCTAACCCACGAACTACTGTGCGAGTACTCGTCGAAGGGTTCTCGGTCACATTGTCAAGAACAGTACAGCGAACTCATTTCTTGGGGTGGTAACAAAACTTCACGAGGGTTTTTTTAACAAACTTCGCGGGGTATTTAGGGGTTTAAGGTTGAAAAATTTTGACATCTTGAATGAGGAACTTTATGTACATTTTGACCCACAGAACAGCGCTAGGTACTTCTGTTTCACCAATTCAGAATCACCCTGTATAAAGATTACCAAATTGAGTATACATAACCTATCATCATGGAACTACAGGTACTGTATGAGGTGTCTGCAAAAATTATCGGACCTTTATTTTTCCTGCCTAAAAGAATGAACCGCGGGTTTTCTTATGTGGCGACGAGGTGTAGGTAACTTTCATCTGCATGCGTGCAGTTGGTCACTACATGCATCGTGAGAGTGAGTGTAGAATATGCCTGTCGATTTTTCGCTTTTCTCGAAAGGCCAAACCATCAACAAAGAGTACTATCTGACGATCCTTCGTCGCCTTCGTGATGCTGTACGAGTGACACGACCCGACCTTTAGGAAACAGGAACTTGCTCGCTCCATCACGACAACGCACCCACCCATTCATCGCATCTGACTCAGAAGTTCCTGGCCAAGCACAGCACTCGTTTGATCCGACAGCCTCCTTACTCCCCTAACATGGCTTCTTGGGACTTTTGGCTGTCCCCGAAGCTTAAAACGCCGCTGAAAGAACCCGATTTCAGTCACGAGAAGACATTATGCAGAAAACGATGCCGAAACTGTCCGCCATTCCCAAACAAACCTCCCAAAGATGCTTCCAACAATGGCGGGAGAGATGGTTGGTTGGTTGGTTGGTTGATTGAAATTTTAGGGCGTCGGTTGCTATGGCCATTTTGCGCCCGAGAAAAAGTTAAAAAAACCCACAGTTTATGGGTCAAAAGTTTAAAAAAACTCAGATGAAAAAAAAAATTCATAAAAAACGTGAGTTACAAAGATGCAAAAGCAATAAAAAAATGACTATGAGAATTTTAAAATCACTAATAATTTTAAAACCAAACGTTTTTTTCCTCAAGGTTTTCTCCCCTAATAATAAATGAGATGAATATTGTAAGGCTATGTAAACTTAGTGTGCAAAGGTCACTAAATCAACATATACTTAATGGTCAGATATATACAATGCAAAAAGCAATAAAAGGATTATTATATGAATTTAAAAACATGAATAATTTTTAAAAACAGAAATACTTTTTTGAAAATCATAGGGTTGTTCCCCCCAAAAAATCTAGTGAATAATTCAGCCCTAATGAGCGTCGTAAATTATTGTGTAAAGGACACTGAATAAGAATATGCTTAATAGTCAGCACTGCTCCACAGGACCACGATGGGGCTGGTTCTTTTTTTAATAAATGAACATCAGTAAAACGGCTGTGACCAATCCTTAGCCGAGTTAACACATCTTCTCGCCTGATTGAGAGACAGGGTACTTGCATGGGGAAATGGCACGCTTTATCTCAAATAGTTTATTTGCTGGGTTGAGAGGCCAAGACTCTTGCTACGAAGATACAAGTTTTTTGTAGATCATCGGGAACAGATGTTCGGGAATTGATAGTAATTCAAAGACTGGTAAAGATATAATATCATCTTTTGCCGCCTTATCAATCCGTTCATTTTATGGTATACCAAATGGCTAGGAAACCAAACAAAATAAATTCTAGTACCTTAAGATTCCAGAAAATAAAGATATTCCTGTATTCTTTGCAAAAAGGGATTGACAGAATTGAATGACTCCAGTGATTGCAAAGCGCTCATAGAATCAGCGAATATCCAAACATAAGCATCCGGACAGAACACGATTCTCGTCAGATTCCAAGACCACTGTCTAGCAAAATGACCTTTTTCGGGAAGAGCAGTTTGGCTTTCGTGCTGCCAACTCTTGTCCGATGCAGATATGGAGGCTCGTTAATGGCCATGCAGATTTAACCTTTCCAGGTACTGTGGGGTGGTATTTCTCGATGTCAGTAAAGCTTTTGTTCAGGTGTGGCGTCTACAAAATGATCAGGCCCCGTGGTGTAAAGGCCGGTGTCCCTCAGAGTTCTGTCCTCGGGCCTGTGCTATTTAATTACTTTGTACATGATTTCCCGAAACCCAATAATTGTAATCTGCATTTTTATGCGGATGATACTGCCATTATGACACGGACACACCAGCCGGCTCACGTTATCACTCGGTTGCAGTGCGCCTTGAAGCAGCTCGAAGACTGATTTAACTGCTGGAAGTTGAACCTTAACGTCAGAAAGTGCATGGCTTTGTACCTCAATAGGAAGCTCAAGCGTCTCCCAGATTCTCTTGTTCTGTTCAATAAGAAACTGGAATGGGTGGACAACTACAAGTACCTGGTAGTTATCATTGACTCAAGACTCTCATGGAACCAGCATATGTCCTATGCTCTGAACAAAGCGAAGAGGGCTATGTACAGTATCATAGCTCTTATGGGTCGTAACAGCGCTCTCAGCATTGACAACAAGTTACTTCTGTACAAATCGATTATCCGGACCATACTCCTCTATGGCATGCCTGCGTGGGCGAATATCTTTAAAACCAGATGGAGTGAACTACAGTCATTCCAGAATGTTACCCTGAGGACCATTGCCCAGCTGGACAGAAGGACGGTGAAAAACCAATCCATCCACTTGGATTTAAACTTGGCCCATATCGGAAAGTTTATACAGGATCTCCTTTTGATTATGATACAGAAGATGAAGACTCACGACAATAAACTTGTGATTGGGATACTGAAGAACTCATTGAATATGAACTGGCATACGAAGTATCGTAAACCGAGGCACATTCTTGACGTCAATTTTGAAGATATTAGCAACGTCTCTTTCCCGGACTACTGGAAGATGTGATAATCTTCTTTCTCCTTGTATTTTTTATTTTGTTTCTGACAATCGTCAATCTTATTTTCTTTTTTGTATAATATGGAAGACCGCTTGGGTTGGTTAGGCTTCTTGACTACCTCAGTGTATTTCATTTGGAGTTTATTCTGGTTAGATGAGCTTTGTGAAAGTGCTGCTTTCGCCTCATCCTAACAAATGTACACTTCACTGTTCGATTGTCGATTTCGATTATCAATTCAATCATGCTGAAAGAAGGCCGCGCAGTGACCGAAATGTACATACATGCATATTAAATTATTTGTGGAAAAACGGTTGGTTTTCTTTCTTTGGTTTAAGTACACTATATATTTAATAGACATCTAACAGAGTAACAAAAATATACACACTAACAAGGGAACCCCAGATAGCCTTTTTTTTTGCGCGCAAGCACGCCGTGGAAGCGATAGCGTTGCGCGCCAGTGAAGCACCCCGAAAGTGCGCAGAGTTCAAAAAACATGGCGGAAAGAAGGGAAGCAAACTTGTTAACGGCGATCGACAAATAATTGCAGTTAGAGCACTGTTATTAAGCATAAAACCTTAATTTTGCTGTACAATTATTCGTCTCGAAATAATTTATAAGGTGAGGTAGGCATCCATGAATACTATTTTTATTTAAAATTATAAAGCACCGCGATACATAACCCCCTCACCAACGCAACGAAGCCAGACCCGTGTTTGATTACCGAATTATTTAATAAAATGAAATAATAAATTAAGGAAATGATTATTAATTACTCTAGACATTTTTTACTGGAAGGCAATTAGCTAATTGTAATAATCTATTTTAAAAACTAAGTTTGTTTAGAAATTTGAGAAGCCATTCAATTGCCATCTGCTGCTGCCTATTTCATCTGAATTGGATTCGTGCTTATTGCTGTAAGTAGTGGAAGAAAGAAGTTCCGTTAAGCACATTAATACATCGCTTTAACAATGGCTCAAATTTTTTCGTTTTCGTGGTTTATTTTGAAAGAAACAAAAATCCGCACTCTCTTATTTTGCAAGCATCTATTGTAGCTTCAATTGAGTAACATACTTCAACTTGGTGGAAATCTGTGACATACATGTTCGAGAGATTCCCTTGTAAGTTAAAGCATCTCCGTTTAAAAGAGTGAAACTAAAAATATAAGAGTAGTACAAATGAAAACGAAAATTTGTGTGGGGAAAAAGACGACGTGTAGGATTGTAAGTTTTTGTTTTTGTGGTAACAATTGCGAAACCACACATGCAAATTGAACAATAGGTTGCATCACGTGAGAAAGAACGACAGCTCGCGCTTCGAAGCTCTGCGAGTGAATGCTTCGTCCAAACAACAAAATGGAGTCAACGAAATAGGAACAGAGAGCGGTAATTAGTTTTTTGACATGTGAAGGAGTTTCAGTTTCTGAAATTCATAGTCGAAAGCAGAACGTCTATGGAAATGTCTGCCTAACTCTCATTCGTGTTTGGGCATGGAGCAAGAGGTTTTCGGAGGGACGGTCATCATTGCAAGAAGATCAACGACCTGGACAAACAAACCGCGCCGGCACGGATGATTCCAAAGCCAAAATTGACGCTGTCTTAAAGGAAAACAGAAGAGTAACAATCGATGTCGTGGTTGCTAAATCTGGCCTTAGTCGTGGAACTGTTCACTACATTATCAGGAACCATTTGCACCACAGAACAATGTGTGCTCAATGGGTCTGCATCATTTGACATCAGAACAACTTGGATTTCGAATGGCCATGTCCCTGCAACATTTGACTCGCTATTAACAGGAAGGAGAGAGTTTTCTCGACAGAATCGTTACAGGGGATGAAACTTGGTGCTTATATTTCCAGCCCGAAACCAAACGTCAAAGTCGTCAATGGAAGCATTATGGTCACCACTCCCGAAAAAATCAAAAGCAATCGCAAACAGAACGGGGAAGGTGATGTTGACCGTGTTTTTTGATCACAAAGGCCCGATTTTACTGGACTTACTTGAAAAAGGCACCACAGTTAACGCAGCAAGATATGGGGAAACATTGAAGGCACTGCACGCGGCCATCAAATGCAAGCGTCCTGGACTTCTTACAGAAGGAGTGCTTCTTCTCCACGACAACGCGCTTCCTCACACCTCGAAAGCAACGGTAGACCTCATCAAAAAGTTCAACTGGGAAGCAATGCAGCATCCACCTTACAGCCCTAAATTATCCCCATGTGACTTTCACGTGTTTGGGGATCTCAAAAACATCTGAAAGGCCGCAGGTTTCAGTCGGACGATGAAGTGAAGAAGAGGTTTTGGAATGGTTCCACACGCAACCGAAAGACTTCTTCCATAAAGGAATTACACGCCTTGTTACACAGTGGGAAAAATGCCTTAACGCATTTGGAGAGTATTTTTAAATTCCTTGTATACACTTTGGATAAAATAAATAATTTTGTACGACCCTTATATTTAAAACTTCTTAAAACTATTCTTTATTGTATTTATAGATTTCAGCCATCTCATTTTCTGATATGGGTAAGTCTAACTCAGAAGACGATGAAACCATCTCTGAGCATTCTGATCGAGCTTCTTCTTCTTTATCATATCGATGCTTCCTCTGGCTCAAGTTCTTTCGCACTTTTTGGGCGTTTTGTCATATTCCTCTTTTTAAGTGCATTACTATTATTGGTGTCCTTAGATTTTCTCAATTCTTTCTTTTCCGGATTATCATAGATTGATTACACGGTTCTTTCAACTATTTTGGGAGAACATGGCTGTGATTGTAATGACTTCCTTCTAAATTCATCTTAGATGTCAACGTGGCCACAAACTTCATGTCTTCCTCGTTACCTCTGCATAAAAACGCGTAGAACAACATCCTTTTCGCTTCCACATACGAACAGTTGTAAGGTTTTAGGGGTGGGGTGAGGTATTAATGCTATAATTAATAATTTAGAATTTAGAATGAAAGCCTAATTGATAATTATTCTATTGATGTATAATTTAGAGTAAATAATGTGACCTCCCTTACAAAACCAATATGGAAACAAGCAGGTGACAAAAACAAACAAACACTTAACAATAATAACAATATGGTTTAATGATAAGTGATAAATTACAATTAACAAGTAATGTAAAGAATAAAGAATTTAGTCTCTAATTTAGCATCTGAATTAATGTCCAAACATGTTTAATAAGTTATTTCCACTATATCAATTTTGATTATGCAATAAATTTTAAAGTTCTTATAAATATATTAATGAAAATGGGTTTTTTCAAAATAATTTCTAAGTAATAACTAATACTTTACAGTTCAGGTTAATCTTTAACTTAATAATATAACCCATTTGATATAATGACAATACACAATGGTCGGTTAACTAAAATAAGTGCATTCAAATCTTTCATCCAATTTTCCTAGGTTTTTCCGAATGAATTTAAGTGTAACTGAATGTGTAATTTCAAATGTAATGTAGCTAACAATATGAAAAACGAATGCATCAGATAAGTATAGGCAATTCAAATTCTTTGTAAATTCTTTGAGAAAGTGAGTGTTTCAAATTCTTTGTAAATGTATGTAAATCTGCAAAATCTGCATAATTATAACAAACAAGGCTATCTAAATGAAATAGTAAACATGAGTAAAATTGTGTGTATGTAAATGAAACTAGGTCATAAGACATGGAATCATTGCTCTTAACTTATCGGTTGTTCTCTCTGCGGTCCTTCCCTGGTCGACCCGATGAGGCGATCCAAGAGCGACGGCAGCTCTTGCTTCTAGGTACGGCATCATTGCTGGCCTCTCTCCAGTGAATTTTGGTTCATTGTTCACAGTCCTTATGAAGTAGGATCTCGGGCCTTTCTCTCTCTCTCGGCGGGGATGATGCGGTGATCCTTATCCAGGCGGTGGAATTGAATAAGTTCTCGGGCTAGGCCGCAATCAGGGGAATTGAAACTTGACGATTTCCGGATTCATAATGGTTCAAGCAGGTTCGCGGTGTATAGGAATTAAGCTATAATACAAAAATTACTAAACCTAATATTTTCAAATTTCTCGCCTAATGCTCCGAGGAAACATCAGACGAAAGCCGAATTAAACTAAAATATATAGAGCAGTATGCTCACAACTGGCAGTTATCAGGTCATAATCACTACTGCTTAATTTTTGCTTTCTCTCAGGTGCCTCGACAACAATTTCAATCGTTAGCCAGTCAAGATGTTAATTTTCGGTCATCTGACATCAATTTTTTATATTTTACCTGGCAATTAAATTTTGTTGACGCCTAAAGAGTTGTTTACAGCGCTCGCCTTTGTCCTTCGAGCGGGTCCATGGTCCAGTTTCGTTGCTAATTCAGCTTCTGATGTTTACTTCCACTTTCAATCCGATCCTTCTGTCATTCTTCTAATCGAAGGTAAAATAGCAAACCTCTCTCCAAAGGTGATTTGCGCAACTTTTAAGTTGCTCTTAATCAGAGTAGAGAAATAATATTCAAAATATTATTTAGCTGATAACTCATCAAATTCCAAATCCCTAATTCCAGACTCTTACACAGTTTTTTTTTTTTTTTCTGGACTCTTACACGTATTGTCTGCATCTCTTTTTCGGTCTTCCCTATAGGACAATTCCGGGAAACAGGAGAATAATTTCAGGTACAAAAAAGTACTTAGGCAAGAAAATGAAATAACAGGCTAACTATAATTAAGCTAGCTTAGTGGCCTAAAACTTTTTCAGTTTTGTTCCACAGCACTAAAATTTTGCTGTATCTATTATTCTGTGATTACTTTTA
The DNA here is from genome assembly GCA_023313115.1 of Rhysida immarginata. Taxonomy (NCBI): domain Eukaryota; kingdom Metazoa; phylum Arthropoda; class Chilopoda; order Scolopendromorpha; family Scolopendridae; genus Rhysida; species Rhysida immarginata. Next base: position 33,578 of record JAHWFO010055381.1, on the reverse strand, counting down.
AACGACTCATCACTCACTGCTATTTTTGTGATAGCCTTTGTCGGGCCCTTCCCTTGCAATCTGTCTTTTTAATTATATAATTATCCTGTATTTCTTAGTAAAAAAAAAAGTGGTAAATAATTAAAGAAAAATTTTCCATGACTAATGATAGATTTATATTTACCTTTCTTTCTACATTTTAATCACTCAGAGCTAAAAACTATATCTATTCATAAAGTTACAAAAGCTTATCTAATAATACTGTATTAAGCGAGCTGTAATAGTAATTTTTATTAAGAATGCAATATTCTTTTAATAGGTGAAAAAAGTGTAATAATTTGTATAAATCATTTTATTTTTCAGAAACACCGTGAAATTTGTGTGCAGTTTTAACATTCAAAATTATCCTATGGATACTAACGAGTGTATCATTTATATCGAGGCTGTTGGTATTTTATAATATTTAAATTTAGAATATTTAAAAATAATGCACTTATATCTAATTTTATAAATTTTTTCCTAAATTTCTTTATAAACTTCGAGCGAATTATAATACAAAGCTTTGCAATAAATACGATATTAGAGAGTAAAAGCTGACTAATTTCGCTTTTATTGCTAGCTTTATTAAAGTGTAACTTATGTTCAAACTTTGCATACAAATTGTACTTTACATCTTCTTGTTACTTTGATAAAGCTGGGAATAAAATGGCATCTAGTCAACTTTTGTTCACTACGATGTAATGCAAAGCCTCTAAAAAAGTATATTTATTATTCATGTGTTAGCTTAAAAATTTTCCCTCAGTCTGTAAAATCACAATAAAAAATTTCAATTTACGGCCAATGAACACTGCAACATACAGTATTAGTAAGTTTTAATGACTTTTTTTAAAATAAAAATACATAACCTTGCTTAAAAATAATACTTTTTATTAAACGCAGTGGCTACGTTCACGGCTACCGTGAAGGCATAATGGCTCACGACAGTAAGAAGTGATGTCACACGTAATTGCCGGGAGCTGTTTCGCGGCACTTTCCGTGAGCGGACGGCCGTAGCGATGAACGAACATACTGTGGAAATGTTCAACTGGAAAAATATGTTCAATAGGAAGAAGTTTCAAGTCGTATCAAGAGTTGGAGAGTTTTATAAATGAACGGCAACAAAAAACAGTTTTTCAACTTCGGAGATCGCATTCTGTTTGCTAAATTATATAAATAATAAAAATAAAGGGGTCATACTTTTTCCAAGAATTATAGCATTTAATTTTCAATATTTGAATACACAAACTTATTGGAGTACAAATTTCTTAGTCGGTGGACGAGGAGGGAGGGGGGTATATTCACAAGTAAACACGGGGATGATAATAACACTATATATTATTTTTTCTGTAAACTTTATTATCATGACTGTTTCACCCCTTGTTGGCCTACAACTCACTAAGAGTGAAGGCCAGTGTTCGTTTCCCCAACTCATTTTTTTTCTTTCTGAAACTGACTTAAAAATTCATGATTCCAGAAAATGTTTTGAAGTTAAAAAAGAAAAAAAAATCCGTCTACATGTATATCTATGTGACCAATTTTGTGCAATTATCTCCTCCAAAACGGAAAAAAGCAAAACCAAATTAATATTTGAGAGTATTTTATACTGTGCCTTGACGTATTTTTATGCCAATTAGTAAACCGTGTTTGGAGATACTAATTTTTCCAAAAAATGAAGATATGGCTGTAGCATTCATATCAACGAACCAAACTCAATAAATTCGACATGTAAATAAACTCCTCACATTAAGACAATTTTTTTTTGTAAATAACTTGTTTGCTTCTGATGAGCCAGTTCTGAGTTATAAAGGTTTACATCTCCCCCTCCCCACTGCAAAAAATGTTTCCGTTTCTTTTCTTTTCAACTCCCGGCAACAACTGTGACGTCACTTCTCATAAAATTGACGCCACTCATTACTGTTGTGAGCCCATACGCCTTCACGGTAGTCGTGAACGTACCCACAGCCTTTATTAAAACCGCTGCTTAATAATATATTTTTTTATTATTATTCACTTTGAATTCTCGAAATGTTTTTAACGCTGCGTGTTTTCCATTGACATTGTGAAAGATCGTCTGCTCAGGCACATCACAGCCACCAGGGCGCTGCTGTACAAAATCACTAACATGGAATCTGTTAAGTGTCGCTTCTGTTGTTCTTATTCTATGGTACGTTACAAGCAGCGTGTCGTCATTGAAGTTCTCACTGCGGAGCAAGGAACGGATGGAAACATTCACAAACGTTTATGTGCAGTTTATGGAGCATCAGCAGTCGACAGAAATACGGTTAGTCGCTGGGCACAGAGGGAGAGGCCATTAGAAAGCGGTTTGGCGGAGATCCAAGATTTGCCATGGTCGGGGCGGCCATCTTCGGCTGTTGCTCTCATTCGTCAGGACCGACGGAGAACGACTCGACAGTTGAGGCTGGAGCTGTCAATCAGCAAAGGAAGTGTGGGTGAAATTATCCGTGCTCTTAGCAGTTCACGATGGGTTCCGCGTTGTCTTACGGAGTAACACAAAGCTCTGAGAAAAAACATTTCTTCTGAGTTGCTGCAACGTTTTGAAGCTGAGGGGGAAGCCTTCTTGTCCCGGATTGTGACAGCTGATGCAACCTGGGTGCACCATTTTGAGCCCAAAACAAAACGACAATCGATGGAATGGCGTCATCCGCACTCTTCACAGAAGAAAAAATTCAAAGCAACTGCTTCTGCTGGTAAGGTCATGATGACTGTCTTTAGGGACTGTAATGGTGTCATACTCATTGATGTGATGCCGAGAGGCAGCACCATTAATTCTGAAGCATATGTGAACACATTAACCAAACTCAGGAAGCGCTTCCAGCGACTTGGACGCCATAACAACCCAGCTGATTGTTTGCTTCAGAAGGTGCTTCAATACGATAACGCTCGCCCTCACACAGTTTGAGGACGTCGGAACGTCAGGAAAGAGGGTTGGACAGTGTTACCCCATCTACCCGACAGCCCTGACCTAGCGCCCTCAGAATTTCACTTGATTGGGCTATTGAAGAATGCCATCCGTGGAAGACATTCTGAGGAAGACAAGGAGGTGATTTGCACAGTGAAAACATGGCTGCGTGAACAGAACAAGGACTAGTACTGACAGGGCATACATGCCATTGTGTCTCGCTGGAGAAAGGACATAAAACGGGACGGAGATTATGTGGAAAAATAGGAAATGTAGAAGAAACATCATTCTTTTGTGTCTATAAGTTTCATTGTGTTCAATAAATAACTGTTGAAGAAAAAATTGTGATGCATTACTGTCACGCGAGCTGACAGCGGATCCTCATCGCGAAGCTGAAGAAGAGATAACCCAGTTATTAGTGGCGCCATCTATTGATGCGATCGGGAAGGGTTATCAAAGGGGCAATAGGAAAAGAGGGCGACGTAGGAGGAAGACGAAGGCGGAAGTGACGAGACAACCGGCGAACGTTATTTCTAGGAGCAGTTAGAAATAATCCAGCGTTCGAGACGGTCGACGACGACCAACCCGCCGCGACCACAAAGTGCTCGAACGTTTGGCCTACGTTGTTGGCCAAGAAGCCTGTTTCTCGGGAATATAGGAGTGAGAGAAACGAAGCCAAAGCGACGGCGTTCCGCGCGAAGCAGCATATTTCGCCGCCGGAAAAACCTACTGCGTCGAACACGTTGCAGCGCCTCAGCGAGTCACGTTTGCGTCGCCATAAAGAGGTTAGGCCTGTCGTTGCTTCGTCAACTCCATTAACCGCTTCGACCTCAGCTATTTCGAACGTGTCGGACAATAAACAGGTCCAGTCAGTAGCTGAGACATTTGAATGGTTTGTTAACCAAAACGAGAGCGTCAGCCAGCTTAGCTTCTGCGTCTGTGAGTATTCTTTGGCTTTTTATTGTCATTATCGCGGCTCTAATACGCTCCTTCGAGCCACTGCGATAGTCCGGCAGCCTATTAATGCATTAGAATTTGCGCTGCGTTATTTGGTGTTAGTTAGAGCGCGTAGTTCGTCCCTAGCGCTCTCAATTATTCATAGCAGTTCATTAATAACTCATTCTCCCGAAACCGAGCTGTTGCTCATTATGCCCTGGGGGCTCACTGCCTATTATAGAGATGATTTGGGCACCATCTACGTTTGAAGGCCTCTCATACCTATAGTCCAGGTAAATCTTACTATTACTATTTGAGCTTTTAGATTAAATGAGTACTTTAAATTCTGGATCTAGGGAGTGCCTTTTTACTCTACTTTAAGAAGAGATAATTAATATTATTTTATCTTTCTCTATTACAGTAGTACGTATAAATCCCTTAATGGGTATCAAACGCCGAGGCGTCGCCGCTTACTGATAGAGGGGACATTGGAACCCCTGCGGTAGAATTGAGACCTCACGATTGTTTCTACTTCTGACAGAATTCCACAATTTATTAAATATATTGTGTACATTGATTTGGCCGACCCTTCAAGTAAAAGGAGGCCAAATATCCCGTATGTGTATATGGGCGCAAGTGACAGCCCTATGAGATTTGTATAGCGTAAGTGGCTAATCATAACGGGTTCTTCTATAGATTGTGTAATTTTAGTTTGTTTAGCTATCGTCCCCACTACTCTGGCTGTGGTTGTGGTGGACGCTGTCCTTGCGATCAGCTATTCGCAAGATTCTAACCATTAGTATTTTGCTTTTTAGAAAATTAAACCGACTTCTTTTATTTCCTACCTACTGTGTTTTGCTGTAGTTTATTTTCCACTGCGCACAGCTTTCTCATACGTGACAATTACTTTCTGGGCTATCCTGATAGTAGACTCACGCGAGAGAGACAATTCATTCTTCGTAATTTTCTACAATATCCCTCAAGAAATCGTAAACAGATACTTATAGATGATTTTAAAATAAATTTTGATGATAAGTTAAAGCTTCAGAAGGTGCTCAGGAGTTGACAGACGTAATGCAGGGCTCAAATCAAACGGAGCTCGTCTACTTGGCATTGAATAATGAAGTCAATGAGTTCGAAATGCGTATATCCAGTTGTGGATAAGAAGTTATCATCTTCAGAGCTCGTTGTCGTCATCCACATTCATTGAAGAATTCTCAGAGCTCGTCTGTAAAACAACGCTGCTGTCAAACAACTCCACCGACAGAGAATATGTTCGTCCGGCGAAAGAAAACTTTGAAACAGTTTCAGCTAACTTGTCTCAAATTAAACGTCCAATCTTATAATGAAATTTATAATACGAAGTGGTGAATAACGATGATTAAAGTTGCCTATAGTTGAAATCTTCCTAGCCAACTAGGCACTCCTTTGGTTGGCACTCCTGCTGCATTTACTACTATTGGCACTTATAGTTTTTGGGCAGCAGGAGTGCCTGAGGCACCCGGGAGTAGATCACGGATGATGGACGAGGTTATTAATAACATGGAATAATAGCATATCCACTTCTGACGTCATGATTGTTGTACGTGGTTTGATCATTAAGCTTCATTTTTTCAATGATCTGCTTTATTTAAATCAACCACGTGATCTTATTTTCTCTATAAATAGCCGCGTCCACGTCTCTTCTTTGCACAATGAATGTTACTTCCCTGTGCACCGAGCATACCTTCTGTCCACACAAAGTCTACTCCTGCCAGCGCTTTGTTTGCTGGGAAAATCAGGCGCAGTGTCCGTTTTGGATTTACGAGTTTCCGTTAGATTCATTTCTCGATGGCAGCCGTCCACCAGATTCATGGACCTGGACAAACAAGCAGGAGAGGAAGGAGGTACTGGACAAACCAGTATCAATCACCACTCAACATGGCAACCAGGTTTTCATAGTGCCACGCAGGTACGTTCTAGAGCTGAATTCCCTGAAATCGAATCTTTCATTCTTTCAACTGATACCCAAACAATCACCACTATACACACGATTCAAGAAACAATACTTCAAACACAAACATACACACTTGCTCCAGAGCCTCTACACCACCTCATAGAATTGCATAATTTAAACTATGAGGGACTAACACGACTTTAATGAAGAATTATTCTAAAAAAGAATTATAAAATTCTTTCTAAATGTGCGACCCCCTCAAAAAGACACGGGTATCTCTGCCGAGGTATATAAGTCTTGCTTTTCCCATCAATGTTCTCGGACTAGTTCTTTCCCGAATTTAAGTGCTCCGGGTTCAAAATGCATATCCGTAAACTAATCCAAATAAATAAACGGGTTGCAAAGCTTAGAAAAGAATCGAAAGTATTATTTACGGTGCTCAGCTGCATAAGGCTCGAGAGAGTAGGCTGCTCTATGCGATAGTTCCACGATTTAAAATTAAATTCACTTATAATTAAGCTTTCTTAATTTAAATTCCTAATTAGGAAACAACTTGAGAATAAAAGCGGAGGACATTTTTCGGAAGTTCACCGTCATCTGTGGTTCCTTCATTTCGGGTAACGATGTTCCAAATCGAACGAACTTCATATCATATGTAATTTCCTGATTGTCCGATCCGAACGACTCCCTATAAAAGTCATAATCGCTCACTGATTTTATTCATTTTCATGATGCCGAATTCGAGTTTTTCCATAGTCTTTCTAGTTGGCTTCGGAGCTTATCCTAGCGACGCAATAAATGTCTCGCGTTTTTATTATACGAGGGGAGTTCAATAAGTAATGCAACACATTTTTTTCTGAAAAAGGGGGTTGTTTTATTCAGCATTCACATACATCATGTAATTTCCAATCTTTTAGCTACACAACACTATTTTTCAACGTAATCTCCATTCAATGCTACGGCTTTACGCCACCTTGAAGTGAGGGCCTGTATACCTGCACGGTACCATTCCACTAGTTGATGTCGGAGCCAACTTCGTGCTGCATCAATGACTGCTTCATCATCCGCGTAGTGCGTTCCACGGATTGCGTTCTTCATTGGGCCAAACAGATGAAAATCCGTCGATCTGCTCGAATGAGAGTGTTCGCATGTTCCGACATTGCAGGAGTCAAGAGCTGTGCACGGCCGGCCAGCTCGCGGGAGATCAGACAGTTTTGCTTGACCTTGCGGCGATGATGACACACGCTTTGCTCAACGACTCACCGTGCTTTTGTCCACTGCCAGATCACCGTAGACATTTTGCAAGTGCCTATGAATATCTGAGATGCCCTGGTTTTCCGCCAAAAGAAACTCAATCACTGCCCGTTGTTTGGAACGCACCTCCATTGTAGACGCCACTTTAACAGCTCACTATAGCGCTGTCACATATCGGACGTCAATGAAACTTTATGAGACGAAGCGGAAATGTCTAGTTTTTTCAACCAAAATTGGCCGAGAAAAAATATGTGTTGCATTACTTATTGAACTCCCCTCGTACAAAGACCAAGTTTTTAGTAGCGAAGCTGCAATGACGAAAGTCTTTGTAAGACAACAATAGTTCATTAAAATACAACATCCATATTGATTGACTATAAATAAATCACTAAAACACCAGTTCATAACAAATTCTTAATCTTATTATCTTTATATAGGATCCAAAGATTTTTTAAAGCATAAACGTAGCTTGACGAGGAGTCTTGAATTAATTCCTCGACCAAAACCAAAGCAAAATTAAAAAAAAAGGTCGTCAATTAGTGCGCCAATGTTCTTTACCACACACAGGTTTCAGAAACGAACTTTTTAACTTGAAAGCTTGCGCATTCTCAATTGATTTTTGTCTTCTTTTTCATGCGTCCTTTTAGAAATTTCTTCTTGGCATACGCCTCACTTGCTAGTTATTTTACCCGCCGTTAATTATTATTTGGTCTTTATTTTTTTTTCGTCCAAACAGTCTACCATGAATTCAGCTAAGTTTGTCATGTAAGAGAGAGACGGTAAAACCGTGGTTTGGAAAGGACTTACTGTGATGCTAGATTTGCTGCTTTCTAACTGGAATTAATGAAATATTAGAACCGACATGGCATTTACAAATTACAGCTCTCTGGAATCAGAAGTTGAGTATCTAGTAGGAATGTTGATGATAGCTTCGATAGCATTGTTAGTAAGTCATTTAAAAAGTTCTTGCGTATTTTCTGTAATGAATTTTCACTCGAATTACTTATAAAGATATTCAATTTATTCATCAAAATAATCCCCGTCACAATTAGAATTTTGTAAATGCCATGTCGGTAGAAATTTTTAGTTTTGGAGGTGAAAAAGTCTTGCAACTCTATTTCGAGGGTATGACAATTTCTAAAGAGTCGTGTGCGCATATGATCATCCAATGAAATAAACCAGTGTTTCTCAACCTGTGCTCCGCAGCCGCTCCAGGAAAATAAAATAAATAAAAATTCTTTCATTCCGCGACTGATTTCTAGCCTAAGGGACTCCGCCATAGAAATTTATTCTAAAAAGTGAATCGCCGATCTAAACAGATGATCATCTGTGGGAGAGATGTCAGGCGAGTACGGAGGATAAGGCAAAGCTTCTCATCCAAGCTGCATAAACTTTTAATGGGTCTGTGAAGCTCCGTGCGGTCTTGCATTGCCCTGTAGCAGTGAGCCTTTGCTTTATACAGTGCAGATTGTTAAATTGTTGTTAGAGGAGTTTCTGGTGAGCCCGTTCGGTCATATCATAACAGACTTGTGCTCTGATAATAGCGAGATAAAAGGTACTGCAACTAGATGGCTGATTCATTTGTGGAATTCTTCACATTGATCCTCAAACCAATCGCGAGTAATGTTGGTCCGGTGACATGGCGCATTATCTTTCTGCAACATCCCGTCATTGTCAGAATACATGAAGGGCTGCAAATGGTCACAAAGCAGCTGAACATAACGATTCCAAGTCAATGGTAGGTTCAGTTTGATCAGAGACCCAAAGCCTGCAGTGTAAACAAGCCACAAAGCCTTCTACTAAGACTGGTATGAAGGACTTGTTTATAAAATGATTATGGACGGATTTCCCCAGGTTATAATTACCCTGATACACTCGTTTCTCTCCAACCGGTTCTTTCAGGCCTGAATTAGAGATTGTGTATCTCCTATGCGCGAAGTAAAAGCTGGTGTCCCACAGGGCTCTGTCCTCTGACCAGTTTTGTTCAATTACTTTAACCGAGACTTAATGTATCCTTCCAAATGTAAGCTTTATGTTTACCCAGATGCTGCTGCTATACTAATTTTCATTCGTCAACCAGGCCTAGTCATCTCGCGACTATACAAGGCTCTAAAAGAATGTGAAATTTGGCTTAGCAAATGGAGGTTTAAATCGAATGTTGACAAATGCAAGACTATATGGCACTATATGGCAAAAAAACTGGATTGGGTTAAAACTTATTAATATCTTTGTTTTGTTACTGACTCTAAACATAGCTGGATTGGTCTGCTGGACCGGAACAGTGCTCTGAATATTGATAATAAAACTCCTACTCTAAAAGGTCATTGTTCAGACCATCTTGATCTATGGTATCCCCGTCTGGGCCACAATATGTAAAAGTAAATGAAAAGAATTATAAATGTTCCAAAACCTTACCCTCAGAATTATTGCGCAAAAAGATCGGAGAATTGTTCGCAATTCCTCCATTTATAATGACTTCAACATGACTCATATTGGCAAATACATTCAAGGGCTTATGAAATCCATGCTGCTCAATATTGAAAATCATATCAACGGAGCTAGTCTCTGGCATTTTAAACCATAGCACACATAAGTGGATTGGTTGTAATGCCCCCATGGTTGTAACTTTATTAGTTAACCGATTTTCAAAATTCTAAATGTACCTGATACTTACATTTGTCCTCTGTGTAATGCACTATTCACTTTTCGACATACACTGAACGACCAATTTATTAGAGACACCTCTTACGGAAAATGGATCGGCCTCCCAATGACATCCAAACAATGGAACAGGCCGAAGCGGTGTATAAAAGGGATGCATTGGATCACAAGTTGCAGTCAGCAGCAGAAGTGGATTGAATATGGGTAAATCCAAGGATTTGACCGACTTTGAACGAGGCATGATCGTTGGAGCTCGACGGGCGCAGTTGAGCATTTCGCAAACCGCGAACCTCCTCGGGTTTTCCCGTGCAAGGGAATTCCGTGATGGCAGTTACGCCAAAAAACAACCTCCAACAAACAACTCCGGACGAAACAGGATTGTGGATGAACGAGGCCAACGGCGACTGGCACGAATCATCCTCAGCAACAGCACGAATCATCCTCCAACAAATTGCAGAACACAACTCATGTCCCTTAAGGAGCGTTTTCTTCTTTGGGAAGTGGTAAAAGTTGCAAGAATCAAAATCTTTCATCTTTGAACTGCAACGCCTCTGCTGTGTGGCGATCGTGTGCGGGCGGGCGTTATCGTGCTGCAGAAGAGGGCCCAAAGCTGCCATTCAATCCTTGTGTCGACAACAACCCCGGAATTCATCTCCGACGGGTTCACCCGACTAGTCACGCGTTGACGCAATGCGTGCAAAGGGATGGGGACTATGTCGAAATGTGAATAGTGCATTACATAGAGGAAAAATATAAGTATCAGATACAAAAAGAATTTTGAAAATCGGTTAACAAATAAAAAAGTTACAGACATGGAGACATTACTTTTCGACAACCCTCGTAGAAAGAGATACCGTGATCCAAGACATATACTTGATATAATTTTGATGACATTGATAATGTCGTATTTCCAGCTTACTGGACTTCTGTTTACTGGTACTGGTCTGCTTCTAGTTTAGACAATCGTCAACAAAATCATTTCCTATCAAGAGAAGGTATTTTCCTCTTTCATATTATAGATGATCTTTATGGGTACATCATGCTTCTTAACCACTTCAGTGTAATTCCTCTTGGCATTTATTTAGGATGGGTGAGACTACGGAAGTTTAGCTTCAAGTGCCACTCGAATACCGTTTCACTACACTGCACAGTGGGCGAAAATGCCGATCCAGCCGAAAAAAAAATCATTTTACATACTTTTAATTTTAGACTTTTTTTCCCGTGGAAATATCTATTAATAACCGAAGCTACTTTATGTTACAAAAAAATGCCATTCCAACTCTCAAAGCGACTCTAGTGGTTATTTTGTAGTGGATGTTATGTTCTGTCCGTGTTGACGCGTTCAGTAGCGTTTTAGAATACCGAATTATACATATATCGCCACAGTAATCAAAAATTATTGTAGAACACAGTGTTCTCATCATTTTGAGTTGAAAAGTGATAGTTGTAGTCCTTTCATTTGCTTACTGTAACGCATGTAACAGATCCGTGTGAGAGCTGGCAGTTAACTTTCAAAAAGACGAGTTCAGACTTTTAAAACTAGTGTCAAGCGGTGTCACAATAACATCAACTGCTCTGAGTAAAGTGTGTTGTACACATCAGACTGTGTTAAAACCATAGTGCGGTAAAGTGCGAAAAAACTTTATTACATTTTTGTACGATGATGCAGGCGCCTCCGAAATTACTCATGGAGAACCTTGTGACGTGCTCTTGGATAAAACAGAGACAAAACTCTCGCTACCATCGTTTGTCATCAGATAACTAAGTTTGGAGAATTGTTTTGAAGACATTCTTGTGAGGAAAACTATTCCTTTACATGTAAGTTCTCTTTATTTCTACATCTAGTATCGTTTGAATTATTGATCCTTGATCATATCAATTATTGAATTAAGAATCATTTTTAAATTTTCAGTTTATACGTATTGCAAGTTACATGTTTCGGGGAAAGTTTTGATATTAGAAAGGAAATACGATATTGGTATGTGATTGATATTTGCTTCATCCTGTACATAAGCATAATACTGTATAGTATTACTTACAGAGTATGCGTATGTATATATGCATATTAAATATACATCCTGTACTCAAGAATTACGCGAAAAATATTTTTTATGGTTAGATTGTCATTTTCGCCCACTGCGCACTACTCGATTGTCGATTGTCTCTTCTTATTACTTTGAAAAAACCGGGAATAAATTGCGAAATTAGTCAGTTTCTTCAAACTAACTATGATGTATTTAAAGGCCTCCATCTTTCATATTAGAAACGACCCAAAGACCTGTTGATAAATCATAATTCACTTTCTCTTTTTAACTGGTCCTTGATAAAGAAGCAGTTAACGTTCGGCACAAAAAAGAAAATATTAATTCACTTCACAAACAAAGTCTGTTTATATAACAAACAAAAACAATGATCAGAAGTTTCCGTCAGAATAAATCACATTCGGGATAAGAGTTTTCCTTTTTTACGATTTTCTTATACGTATTAATAAAAACTATAACTAAAAATAATGTTTTTTCTAACGTTATTTCGGGTAAACGGAAAAAGAGGCGTTATATATTATAAATATGCAGGGGAGTACCGAAGGGAGGAGGGCGTTAAGGGGTTGCAACCCCCCCCCCCTTCCCCGTCAGAGATCGAAAATTGTACGAAGGAAAGTGTGAAATATCGTTTTATTTTTATTTTGGTTGAACAAATTTTGTAGCGAGGGCGAAATACACCTTTCGTAGAAGTGGAAGCCGAAAAAGGTTGAAAATCGCTGTCTCTGTCGCTTTCGAAAATGAATTTAGCCTCCCCTCCCTTAGAGTAATTTCTTGCTATGCCACTGTATGATATTTTGCTGAATTTTATGCTATTTTATTTATGTCACGGCTAGATAAGCCATCCGTTAAAATCAACTGTTACATAAGGGTACGGTTTAAAGTGGATGTTTTCAGAATTCTTTAAAATGCCATACAGTATATTCCAATTAAAAGAATACTATTTGAATCCCTGTATTCGACAAAAGCAAATTATCTTCGGTATGCAATCCGCTGACTCTCAAATTACGAAATTTCTGGACGTTAAAGCCAGAACACCATGAGCATTTTAGCTTATCAAAAATATTTTCCAAAGAAAGGTAGAATCATTTACCTTTTATCGAGTTTTTGCATTTTACTCTTTACATTTTATACGAGGAATCAGTCAGAAAATAAAATTTTTCTCGGGATTTCCACAATCTTGGTCTATAGTTTTCCTGTTGATCTCCTTCATAGATTTCTGTTGATAAACCCGTCTTAACACAAAAACATGTCTTTTTGAACTTTGATAATACGTCTGGCCTGCTCTATGTGTGATTAATGGCCGCAGTATTCTGACCGTGCGAAGGTAGTATAATCATTAATCTCTTAAATGTAGTCTGGAATGAAAGGTCTAACGAAGGGTGGCTTTCTTGATTTTATTATTTCATTCATTAAACTTTATTTGTGGACAAGAGGTTTTTCTCCGGTTATTATAAATTTCTGTTGATAAAAATTTTCTTATCCTCTAGGCGTGTAAATTTTTCAATTAAGTCCTATTCTTTTCAACGAGTTTTTCTAGTATTTAAATCATTTGGATTCATCTTAAAAAGACTTGTACTCTTAATACTGCTTTTGTTGAATGTTTTCTCTCCTCCCCTGGACAATTTGTGTTAAGATGGATAACTTAAAATTAAAAAAAAATTAAAACAAATTAATTCATCAAATAAGGTAAAGAAATTAATACTTTGTGAAACTGATGCATTTGCAAAATGTCGTTTCAGTGAAGCCTCATGACATGGGTAGAATTTATCTTCGGCAGATGCCTTTTAATGGCACTTCCACAACTCAATTTGCTGAAAATTATTTACCTCCACAGTATACATTGCTGAGAATAAATATTAGCAATAAATGCACACATATTATACCAGGAGGTAAGTAAAAGAAATTTAATATTATACAGAGTCCGCCAAAATAATGTATACATACTTTATTAGATGCATTTATAATTTTTTCCGTAACAGCAAAATCGACGGTTACAATCCTAATATTATTACATGCATTGAATGAAGACAATCCCGATTACAGAAGACCATAACTGCCACCTAGACATACGAGATTACTTGATTAGAGTTTGATAGGAAAATAGATAGGAGCAACTGTTCGCTGTATTCAAAAGTATTTCAAAGCTTATGATAATCACTTTGAACACCTGTCGTAATTGTAGAAGTCAAAGAGGACTTATATTGATCGCTTGATGCCTGTATGAATTCAACGTTACTACTTTTATATAGGTTTTTCTTTTGTTGAAGGGTGTATACATTTTTTGGCGAACTCTGTATAGTAATGGAAAAATATTCATAAAAATATACTATATGAAATTACACTCAATGATCATGTGGAACTGGATTTGCTTAAAAGTATGTATGTCCCATGCTCTACATATGAAGGTTGCCCAAATGAAAAGTGGACGCGTTCCATAGCGTCATAATACAGCAGCGACAAAAGCGCTTTTGTGAAGGGGTGTGCTAGTAGATTCCAGATGTGTGTGTGTGTGCATAAATTGCGACTTCACCCGTTCGTGTGTACACAATGAACCTTAGAAGAAGGAGGTGTAAATATGGATGCATCCAGGGAAGATGACATTAACTTTTTTCTTAAACACCGTGGATCACAGATGATTGAAATTTCTGCACCATTAATTCTCCACAGTACTACAGTGCGCTCACGAAACTTCGGCAATCAATCAAAAACAAACGGATCCTTCTGCATGACAATGCGCTCTCCCACGTCTCCCGTGATACCACAATGATGTTACAAAAATTCCGGTCCGGTGGGAAGTCTTGTAACAACCTGCCTACGATCCAGACTTGTCACCATGTCATTACTACATCTTGGGCCCGCTCAAGAAGATATTGCAAGGGAAATGTTTCAATTCGGATGAAAACGTGAAGGATGCAGTGAAAGGTTTATTAAGAAAAACGACAACCCTTCTACGTCAAAGGAATTGACCTGCTGTGTAAAGGATGGGACCAATGCCTCAAGAAGCATGGTGATTACTTTTAAGTTTCAAATAAAGATATTACGTATTCACTTTTAATTTGGCCAACCCTTATAAAAACCACTTCTTGGGCATACGAATAAAAACGCCAACACAGATTATATTTGGTCGCTTGGATGATTTATGTTTATACGGGCGTGTCAACTGCACGGTCATTTGCGACATAGATTACGGAAGCAATCACATCGGCGGCCTCAACTTACATGTATGGTGCTCATAGTATAAGTTAACTTCACAAATCCACAGTGGTAATTAAGCCTGTAATTTTTGCACAATAAGTAGAAAACATGTTGAATCTTCCAATTTTGAAAAATGGAACGTTGACCTAGCTGTTCAGTAATTGGTACCACCTGTAACAGCTTCAATATCTCTTACTGGATAGCTACAGTTACTGATGTTTGTGTTGCAGCGTGCTCATGTGTTTCTGCGAATTTCCAAGTTATTCGACCTGGTCAGACTGTGAACAGGAAGTTTTACTGCGAGAATTAGATGGGAATGAGTGAAATTTTCCCGCAAACGGCCCTAAGCAACGCCATATCATGGCTGTGTTAGAGCGCACGGTATGACCGACAAGACCGACGTATCTCAATCAAGTTGATGTGTCAAAAGCCACATTCCATAGCAGCGCAATTACGGGTGGTTTCCAGCATGCTTCAGGATCCACTGTCTACACCATGACAATTTGTCGGGAGTCCATGTTGTAAATTATACATGACGGGCTGCGTCCCATAAGCCAAAGAACGCCGCTAAACGTCATCTTGTTCAAGTCAATAGATTATCCGGGCTAAATGAATGCTTAATCGAGGCCTAGATGATGGTGAGCGCTGAGTCATCATTAAAATGGTAAGAAAGGAGAATGATATCTAGCGGGCGAATCTGCTGTCCGAACAGTAAAATCCGGCGATGGTAGAGTGATAATATAAACTTTTATCTCATTCTTTGGTCTTGGTCTATTGGTTGTTGGTTGGTTGATTGAAATTTTAGGGCGTCGGCTGCTATGGCCATTTTGCGCGCGATAAAAAGTTTAAAAACCCACATTTTTATGGGACAAAAGTTTAAAATATCAGATGAAAAAGAATTCATAAAAACGTGATTTACAAAGATGAAAAATCAATGAAAAATAAGACTATGAGGATTTTAAAATTACTAATAAATCTAAAAACAGACATTTTTCTCCCAGGGTTCTCCCCTAATAAGAAATATAATTAGTGTAGGGGAATGTAAATTATTAGTGTGTAAAGGGCACTAAATAAAACATATACTCAATGGTCAGATATATACGAAACGCGAGCTGGGTAACAAAGCCAAGCTCTCCGTCTTCAAATCTATCTTTGTCCCCATTCTCACCTATGGTCATGAGGCTTGGGTAATGACCGAAAGAGTGCAATCGCGGGTACAAGCGGCCGAAATGAGATTTCTGAGAGATGTGGCAGGTATTACCTTACTAGATAGAGTGTACAGCAGCACAATAAGGGAATCTTTAGGTGTTGAGCCGCTACTTCTTCGCATTGAGAGATCTCAATTGCGCTGATATGGCCACGTGATACGGATGCCGCAAACTAGTCTTCGTAGGCAGTTGTTATTTTCCAAGCCGGTGGGAAGAGACCAAGGGGTCGGCCTAGAACCAGGTGGCTAGACTACATGGAGAGTCTAGGTTCGAGTCGCTTGGATATTACCAGGGAGGACATGCGCCTGATGGCGGAAGATCGCGATCGCTGGAGATCCTCCATAGGGCTGCTGCCCCCGCGACCCTAACGGATAAGCGGGTTTGAAAAGTAAGTAAGTAAGTCAGATATATACAATGTAAAAGCAATAAAAGATGACTATATGAATTTAAAAACATGAATAATTTTTAAAAATAGAAATACTTTTTTAAAAATTATAGGGTTATTCCCCAACAAAAAAATCTAATGAATGATTCAGCCCTAACTTGGTCTATTGGTTATTTTCGAGACAATTATACGCTTTTTACACAGTGACAGCTCCTTATAAATATTCCGGGCCAAACAGCCCAGTTATTATTGCCTGTTTTTAAGATATGAATATAAATTACAGTGCTGGCTGCTGAAAGCCCCGTATCCAAGCCAATGCAACCCCTGGCAAAAAGTTTGCGATACTTATTGCCGATTCGCTAGCGCGCGATGTCAATTCATTTTTTAAATTTAACGATACACAGTAAAATGGTACAAAAACTAATATAAGTTTGTTTGAATGATTTACATTGCAAAAAAAATTAAATGATATTCTAAACAAATAATAACACTGAAAAAAATTAAAGGTAACCCCTCTGGTTGGAAAAATGTTTGCGATAATGAAATACATGGAAAAAAAGTTTGCAATAATTTGTTGCAAATGAATTTAGTATTGCGTTGTACCACCCTTGACTTTTTTTCATGCTTTGATACACTTAGGCATTGAGTTAATAAGGTCTCTTATGTAACAATCTTCAAGTTCAGACCAACTGGACTTTATTGAAGCCTACAATTCTTGTTTGTTTGTTGGGTGTTTTTCCTTGACGAATGTCTTCAACTTGTGCCAACAATTGTCGATTGATTCATGTCGGGGCTGTTGGCTGGCCTTTCAAGTTGGGGTATTTGAATGGTAGCAAGATGCGCCTTTACATTTTTTGAGATGGTTAGATACGATGTCATCTCGGTAGATGCACTGATCATCTCCAAAATGATCTTCAACTGTTGGAAGAAGGAAGGCATCAATAATATTAATGTATTCTTCGAAGTCGACTGTTATTTTCATTATGCACAGTTTGCCTTTTCCTTTAAAAGACATACAACCCCAAACCATGAGTCGTTGTGGAAACTTTTCTTTGCTAACTAGGAAGTCATCATTAAATTTTTCGTTCGAACGCCTCCAGACAACTTTCCAGCGTCGTCACCACTTGACAAACAAATCCGGCTTTCGTCAGAAAAAATAATTTCCCACAATCTTTAATTGTCCACTTCTTGTAAGTTCTTGCTCATTTCAAACGTGCCTGTCGGTTTTTATAAGTTAGACACGACTTTGTCTTCTTACACTCGTAATTTATCTCTTTCAATGTGTTTTTTCTCATTTTCTTGCAGATTTCTGTTACAGTTCTCTTCTGGAGTTTGCTAGATTTCTTCGGTCTTCCTTATTTTGAGTTCGTCTGGACATGGTCTGTTGCTCGGAATTTTTTCCATGTACAGTAAAACCCCGTTACAACGTACTTCAAGGGACCTGGAAATTTGTACGTTATTCTGAGGTGTACGTTATACTGAAACTGGGGGGGGGGGGGGGGGCTTGTGAAAAAATGCATATAATAATAGAAAAACATAAGAATACATGAATGCATTTTATTTTATTCAATACAAATACACTATAGCATATACAATATGTAGTATTACATTAATTGTAAAAAAAATCTGTAATGGCCGTCTGATTTCTTTCTATAACTTGCCTCCCCAAAAAGTCCTCCATATCTGACATTGTGAAGTTAAATGTTTCTGGTGCACCGCTATGCTGTGTAAAATAGTTTCGTAAGCTTCTTATAGCCTCCATTGCTACCAAAGTTGAGATTTCATGCTAGACTGAGTAGCATGCAGAGATTTCCGGGTTTATATATGCTATACTGACCAATCAATGAAATGTGAACTCGGCTTAATTAGCCCATTGGCCCATTTGCAACTTTCGCATGGGCTGCATTGACCAGTCAGGGCAAGACATGTGAAACTTCATGTACGTTGTACTGAAGGGATAATTTAACCAAGGGGATGTAAAATTAGTACGTTATTCTGAAATGTACGTTAAAGTGAGGTACGTTATTCTGAAACTTTTTAGCATTAAAATACCTACGTTTGGGACGGGGATTTGAAATTTGTACGTTATTCTGAAATGTACGTTAACGTGAGGTACGTTGTAACGAGGTTTTACTGTAGTCGCAACAGTAGATTGATCACATCCCAACAAGTTTGCAACTTCAGTTTGAGTTTTTTCATCATCTAGCATTTTCACAATGCACATTTTAAGCTGTTGAGGCAGTTCCTTAACGGGTCCCATTTTATGCTCGTAAATTTTATTTTTATGAAATATTTTTGTGAACTATTGCCTTCATAAGCGTTAGGTTTATCACCTAAAAATTAATGGTATAATCCTTTCTACTTACGGTAGAAAATATTGGCACTAAATTATTGCAAGCATTTTTCCATCTGATTTGCTTATCGCAAACGTTTTTCCAACCAGGGGTGTTGGTTTTAATTTTTTATTCAGTGTAATTATCTTTTTAGAATGTCATCTAATTTTTGTGTAATGTAAATCATCCAAATAAACATATATTAATTTTTGTACCTTTTAATTGTGTATCCTTATTTTTAGAAAATCAACTAACATCGCGCGCCAGCGAATCGGCAATAACTATGCAAACTTTTTGCCAGGAGTTGTACAAGGGGAACATCTAGCGTAAGCACATGATAGGCAATCAGAACAAGTTATCAATCGGGACTGTGAAAGAGGATTGGGCGAATATGCTGATAGTTTGTTGTCAGGCATTGGTAAAGAGTATGCCATGACTTCCGCAGCCTGGGGTAGCACTTCTAGACCGTAAATAAAGAATGTGTACAGTAATTATGTTTCAAATGATTCAGTCACTCAGTTGTGTATACAGGGTGTTTCTAAAGATAGTTACCAAACGTTACACACAGATAGGGGATAACAAAACAAACAGTTTTTATCATAGCAAGAGGGGTCGGAACCGTACAATTGTTCGCCTATGGGGGCGAGAATTGATTGCCACACACCTCTCACCACCATTGAAGAGCTGGTTGCCTGCATTACAGTCGCCACCAAAGAAGTCCCGTGATATACCAGGACGCTTTGGCAACATACGATGGTCAATGTTACGACGATGCAATGCATATATGAAATGGCTGGTGGGCACTTTGAGTAGCTTTTGTAAGCGTTGTTTTCAAGTGTCAATAAAGTATTTGATATTACTTTGTGTTTTTTCATTTGTACTTCTCTCCCCCATAGTCGGACAATGGTAGAGTGCCGACCCCTCCTCCTTGCTATGATAAAAACTGTTTGTTTTGATGTCCCATAATTGAGTATAATGTTTGGTAACTACCTTTAGAAACACCCTGTATACATGTATAACTTATATACATGCAGGAATGGCCAACAGACCAATGACCAGAGAGTTTAATTTAGTCATTTTAATATTAAAATTAATCCAGCATATTGATCATTGTCCATACATTTAATATTAAAAAAACATCCCAGAAAAACTATCTAGCCAAAAATAATCGGACACCTTCGATTTTAGACGTTTTGTCGAATATCTAAAAAAATATTTGACGAATTATCCTGAAATTTCAGGAGTGTAAAAAGGATGTTACACCTCATATATTTCAGCGAAGGTTTTCTTCCGAAGGCAAATAGGGGACCAGCAAAGAAGTGAACCAAAAAAATAATGTTTGGAATCACCCTGTAAAAAATAATGCTTGAAATGCATTGTAGCTGTAGCATCTGGTTAAGAGGCTTGTTTTACTTTTCTGTGTTCATTTGTATGAGAATAGCACGTTATTCATGGAGATATAAAGGTTTCTTTAAAAAGGTCGAAATGTTTTCGTAAGTTTTTTGTTTATAACACGCAGGATTTTTAACCCAATGCAATGCCATTTGCAGGAAACTTGACAAACTATAGTACAGATAACACCCTGCAATCAGAACAGAAAAATATTAAATATTTGATGAAATATGAGCATTTTTACTAAATAATGTTTAACTGCGCATGCGTTATCAAATTGTCTTTTGCATAATTTATTAACCAAATGTAGAGAGCTACTCTTATAAAAAGCCCAAGCAAATATCTTGAAAATTCAGAAAGATATCGCTGATAGAATGAGTTGAATTTCAGTTGCTCTCAAAAATAAACAAAACGATAAGGGGTTTTCTCTACATTTTTATATTTGGATCGGACACTAGTATCAACTTCTTCTCCTTACGCTGACATGAAAAAATGTTGACTTCATATTGACTTCATATCAGGTAAGAAGAAGAAATTGATACTGGTGTCCGATGCAAAAATAAAAGTTTGGAGAAAGCCCTTTATCGTTTTGTTTATTTTTGAGAGCAACTGAAATTCAACTCATTCTATCGGCGATATCTTTCTCAATTTTCATCATATTTGCTTGGGCTGTTTACAAGAGTAGCTCTATACATGTGGCTAATAAATTATGCAAAAGACAATTTGGTAACGCATGCGCATGCCCAGTTAAAAATTATTTAGTAAAAATGCTCATATTTCATCAAATATTTAATATTTTTCTATTCTGATTGCAGGGTGTTGTCTGTACTGTGGTTTGTCAAGTTTCCTGTAAATGGCATTGCATGGGTTGAAAATCCTGCGTGTTATAAACAAAAAACTTACGAAAACATTTCGACCTTTTTAAAGAAAACTTTATATCTCCATGAATATAAGTGCTATTCTCAAACAAATGAACACAGAAAAGTAAAACAAGCCTCTTAAGCATATGGTACAGCCAATGCATTTCAAGCATTATTTTTTACAGGGTGATTCCAAACATTATTTTTTGGTTCACTTCTTTGCTGGTCCCCTATTTGCCTTCGGGAGAAAACCTTCGCTGAAATATATGAGGTGTAATATCCTTTTTACACCCTTGAAATTTCAGGATAATTCGTCAAGTATTTTTCTAGATATTCGACAAAACGTCTAAAATCGAAAGTTTCCGATTACTTTTGGCTAGATAGTGTATTTGTCATAATGGATTGCAACTGGTTTTCCTGAAGTAAAAACCAGTTACAGCATAAATAAGTTGGCCATTGCTGCTATTCACGAAAAGCACTGCAGATTATATAATCAAACGTTTTCTTTTTTTTTTTTTTTCTTTTTGCAGTAATACTTCGCACACAACAGTTATGTCTCAGTTACCATTTCAAGTTTCAGAGAAATATAGCGAACTATGTTATGTTGTTGTACATTCCTAGTGGACTGATAGTAACGATTTCGTTTTGTAGTTCTTGGTTGGATACAGAGGCTACAGCCCCACGGGTAGCCTTAGGATTGACGTCTTTGTTAACCCTATCCATGCAGTTCTCTACTGCCCAACATAATGTCCCTCCGGTACCATACGTAAAAGCGTTAGACGTTTGGATGATAACATGCATAATCATGGTTTTCATGTCCTTATTGGAATATTTCATTTCATATCAGTTTCGAAACCATGGAAAAGTCATGCCTATTTCCTCATTTAAACAAAGACATTATAAATATGATAAGGTATTTCATTAATTTAAGTTTAAAATTGTACGAGGATTGTTTTTAAAGTAAGGCCCCTTTTAAATTAAAAACAAAACTACTATATATATTTTCAAGTTTCATTCTGTACCAGATCCTACATACTTTTAACTATTATTCTACATAGTTTCAAAGATTATTTTAACACTTGTCATAGTGCTCAATGAGCTTCTCCATGTGCCTGTGAGGAAACCACGCAGATTTCACTTCTTCATCGTCGCTGAAACGTAGGCTGCCGAGATACACCTTTAAGAATCGGAACAGGTGGTAGTCACAGAACACGAGGTCCGGACTGTAAGGAGGGTGGTCAAGTTGTTCCCAACCAGAAAATCTGATTAGAGCTTGAGTTTGATAACAGTGTGGCCTTGCATTGAAGTGGAGGAGCCACACCACTGGTCTATTACATTAGGTCTTAACACCTTACTGATATGGCGATGCATGTCCGCTGCTGTCATAAAACGGATAACACCGTAATTTACAGTCGGCGGGAACCTCAAGAGTGAATCTTAAACAGTTTAATGACACACTGCATTTCACATCCACTGACGCCACGGCTTAAAAGATGTTCACAAGTGATGTTAGGAGTCTGTGCGCATGCGCAATGCTACGCACGTGCGAGATTTCCAAAGTTATTTACAAATGGACCTAACTTCAAAAACAACCCTCGTTCTTTATTTACATTAACCACTTTTTTCAAGCGAATATTTCTTTAGGTAGTCATCTTTAATCGCATTTCATTCCTAAATTATGACTAGGTACGATGATGTAACAACGTATGAAATTTTCGCGCTCAGGCTTTGAGTAGAGGTGGTGTTGGTAATGTGCACTTCGTTTTGGCTCCGCACATGCTCTCTACATTGTTGGGATGATGCACGTGCAGGATGCACGTGATAGGAAATTATTATTAGGCTCTCCTAAATAAAAGGATTTATTTTTAGGAGGGAGCTTATTATTTAGTACGAAAACTTGAAAACGAATTAAATTTTTCACATTCATTTTCGCCAATCGATAAATATGGAGCAGAGCACGAACAAAGTTCTAGGATGAGATATCCGGAATAGGTACAATAGCACGTGCACTAATGGTACCATTATGGATACACCCCTTAATATATTCAATGCTAACATATATCGTGTAATATATCAAACAACTTGTAAAGACGTGTCGTGCATGAATATAACGAGTAATTAGATATAATAGAAACCGGTTTAGTAGCACTTGTTCAATGGTCCAATATGGTACTGTTGAAAACTGTCAATGCTAATATATATGCCAAGTGTTCTAATATATGCCATGAATTAATGAACCATCTCACCACGTCGTGTCATGAATGAATAAAACGATTAATTAATGATAGTCGAAATTGGTTTGGAAATACGTATTTTATGGTACCATATGGTACCGTTGGAAGCTTTTAATGCAAAGATGAGAAACTGAAATATGACCCAAATGACGGAAGTTTTTCTTAGAAATTTAGAGAGATTTGAATCAAAACTATTTATCTCGTATTTTAGTTATCACAAGCCCATTGTTTTTTTTCTTAGATTTTAATAATATTGAAGAAGATATTGATTTACAAAATTAACAGCAAAATTCAACAGATAATTGATACATATAGTTTATAAGTGCACACATTGTAGATCTAATGAGAAAACGAATGAAAATAAATGGTTTTATACTTATATAATATAATATATGGCTTGTTCCTGATTCGTCCAAGTAATATCATCCATAAAAATATTTATATCGTCTACATGTACAGGGTGATTTAGAAAGGTAAGTCAAGAATGAAATACCATCTACAGTTTGTAGCGGGGAACAAAATTTTTCCTATACCATGGGTTTGGAAATGCATCCTTACAGGGATAATGCAACTTGTACGAGGTAGGAATGACATTACAGTAGGTGTTCAAAATGCCGACCCTGAGCTTCGATGCAGGTGTTTAGTCTGCGGACGAAATTCTCGCGAACTCTGGTGAAGATGTCCGAAGAATCACTGACTTCTCCACACGCTGTTGGTAAATCCTTTCCCGCTTCAGTAGCATTACCCCGTGCCTCCGCCAGCTCCGCATTAGTCAAGCGATCCATTGTACGACAATATAGTTACATGTTTCGTTTCTTCTCTTTTAAAGGAGAGAACACGAACAATTTCCATGTTTAGATCCTAATTTACATGGACCCTACCATTACCGTCCGGGTAACGCACATCGGTCGTGAGGTCTTAAGCACACACCCGTTTATTTTTCTTAATCTGAAATTATTTAAATATGAAAAAAGCGTACGTATAAACTTGTAAAACAGTATAAAATAATGCAATATAAACTTTTTAAAATACTAAATAAAGAGCCATTTACAGGGTTTGTTAAGTCATACCGTGTTGGCTTCTAAACCTATTTATAATATTTTATTTATACAGCGCATTTCATTCAAAAATATTAAACAGTAAAAGGCCTCAAGTTTCGAACTACTCACCAAAATTTATTGCAAATAGGCAGAAAATATAGAAGTTTTATCTTAAAATTCGTTACTTTTGTTAATGACCACCTATATATGTGGAACACCTCGCATCAAACCGCATTCATGCTAAGTATCTGTTATGTGTTGCATTGAAATGCCGCGTCGTAAGATTTTCAAAGAACGATTACGCAAGTTCACGTTTGTTGCGTGTTTATGCATAAAAACGTGTACCTGCTGTTCGTTATGAAGCTGACTATCCGCTTAATGCTGTAGTGATTACATCGACATGCTTCAGAACTTTATTAGACCGCATCTGGAAGACGATGGATTCGTTTACTAACAAGACGGGATCCCTCTGTGATTTTTTGAACGCTACATTCCACGACATGGAAGGGGGAGAAAACATGGTGTGGCCGAGATGGAAACATTTTAAGGCTCTTCCGTATTTTTATGGGGCTTTATCAAGAAGCGGTATACGCTCAACACTCAACTCATACTGCTGGAAAAAAAAAATATGCAATAACTAGAAGGTCGATTTATTTGAAATTTTGCACACATGAAGCATTGGTGGAATACGAGAAATGATTCAAATTCCAATACAATACGTTCAGAAGAACTTTGTAAAGGGTGGCTCCCATGCCCTAAATGACCGCGAGCTTGAATGCATGCCTCCACTCTTGTATACATACGGTCATAACGATGGTGGATGTAATCTTGGGGTTGTTCCAAGTCTCCTGAACATGCTGGCGCAATTGTGAAATTGTTGCAGTTGGTGTGCAACGACGGTGAACGTTACGTCCCATCATGTCCCAGGGAAATAGTGCCACATGCTGTAAGACCTGCGATCTAAGACGGGCAATGTGTGGACGGGCGTTATTCTGCTGGAAATACATATTACCCTCTTGTTGCAAGAAGGGCAGAAGAACAAGTTCCACAATCTGCTGGACCGAATGCTGCTCAATGTTCCATCCACAAACAATATGGGTGATCACGAGTTGTAACTAATCACACCTGTCAAGTGGATTTTGCAGAGTAAAAACAAGAGGGCAGGAACGTGATAAAAGTTTATAAATCAATACTTTATTGATCAGAATTTAAAGAAATCATAATAGGTGGCGCTGCCACCAAGCGATGTAAAATCGTTCCGTTAAATGAAAAGTCAATAAATAATTAAGCAGTGGAAGTGGAATGATAACGTAAACAAATAAAGCCTGGTTGGCCTGAACGGAAATAAATAGACTCAATTAAAGCCCAGGTAGCAAAGTCGAGGAGTGTCGAGCATTTGCGAACAAAGTCTTTCGTCAGTTCCTGATCTGTGGAGCTGGCGGCTAAGAACAAAAAAGAAATGTCCGATGAAAGACGAGACTGAAGATGGCTCGCTGAAACACCGGGTCTATGTCTAAAGCAGGGATGAGTGAAGTTGCTGAGAAGGCTGTAGTAGCGTACAAGGATGGCGCTGTGAAGAAGTCCCAGACGAATGACGAGGCAGAAGTTAACTCGCCGAGACGAATTGGAAAACTATTGTAGGAGCTGTATATCAAAAGATGATGACATCGCTGTAGTCGGAATAGCTGAGACCGTTGAGGAGATTACCAGGCGAATGACGAGGCAGGAGTTAACTCGCCGAGACGCACTGGAGAACTAATGTAGCTCTGGACGAAGTTTGTAGTAGGTACCGATGGGTACACTGAAACACTACCTCGAGCGTAATTATGCGTGGAATAACATTACACTTGCGGCATAAGTCGCTAGTCGAAATTCGATGAACACCGCACTATAACTTGAACTTATAGGGAGCAGAACACAACGGATACACTGTAGCACAAAATTAGCACTGCCACAATACGCTTTTTGAAGCTGAGTAATTAAGACGCAAAAATGGTACTGCTACACGGTTATGGCGCACTGGCCTTTAATGCTACGTAGAACACACACTGTAACACAATATACTGGTAGCAGAAAAAACACTAATCACTTCTGAAATACACAACCATTACATTGGCGACGTGCGTATCATGCACTTGCATATAAATGGAAGAACAACGCACCTGATGCTGCCGATGCATTAACTATATATGTAGAAACACACACCACTAAGAACAATGACACAAAACGCACAGTAGAGTCGTGGCCTTACTCTTTTATGACGAACTGCGCTGCAGATGCGTAGTCGGCGGATTCTCCCCTGAAGTTAGAAATTACAAAATCAAGCTTTAGATCAGCAGAGAAGAAAGTACGTTATAGGAAACTCGTGTCTTAACAATTTGCCCAATTGTTATCTCCGAATTACGCCTCTCCCGGCTTTGAAAGACTTGGAGCATAAAACACAATTAATCTCAAAGCAACGGCTCGCTCACGTGAGGTGAAAAGTTCGACAAAACTTAGAGTTCCAACACTACCCTTGACATAACGGCAAATACGTTCGTGTTATGAGTACGTGGCTACACTTCACGGCCTCAGGATAAACCCCCCTGCACCTCTTAAAAAATAGGCTCCGAGGGTATAGGGATAGACCCCGAGAACCGTATCTCCAACGTTAAGTCCAATGGCATCGTCCGCAAAGGCTTTCTGATATAACGCCAACTCTAAGACGTTCGTATGGAGTACAGCCACGTTTAATGCTACTCGCTCGTAGTTTAAATAACAGAGTTCATGGATAATTAAAGACCGCTCGTACCTGGAGAATACGTGGCGAAGAACACGGGGTTCGCTTTCCTCCGACGGGGACGAACCATTAGATGTCGGCGGGGAACAAGACGGCGGCGAACTTCCCTCGCTCTCTCCTCCAGTGGCGTCGGGGCTTATCAAGCTGCACAGCTCCGTCAGAAACCGTTCAATGGCCCTCGTTAGTCGATGCTGCCATTCCGCGTCGTTTAAACCTGAAGCGAACACGGGTTCCTGTTCGCTTTATGCGTTGCGAAGGTGGGAGTCCTCTCCCTCGCCGGCCGCTATCACCTGTTCGCTATCGCGACGTTCTCCGGGCGAAGGTTCCGTCGCTGCCGACTCTACCATCGATTCTCGGTCTCCGTCTCTCCTATGACGGTGACTCCGTTTGCACGCTCGCACTTCAGGTTCGAACTTTTCCACAACGTGGAGGCCGTTTCGATTCCTCCACCTTCCGTGTTGCTGCCACAATTCTCCCTGTCTCCTTTTTCCCTTCTCCGCACGTGTCGCTTTCGGAGTGGCTCTTTGATAATCACGTAACGTCGCCGCGTCATCAGCCTCTTTCGGTTTCGCCGATGTCGCTCTCTGACGAAATCCACGTGACAACACCCCACACCATTATGTTGACATAGACGGATGCGCTGTGGAAGATGGCGCTATGTTGCTTTTTGCCGCACACGTTGCTTAGGAGCACGGCGGTGTGTGCGAGGCATTGCAGCTGTTGTCACTACAGTCAAATGTTCCAGTACAATGCAGATGCCACACTGATGATTTCATGCAAATCTGGTCGGAACCATTCTTCACCAGGAGAGGCGTGGGAGTAACCCTGTAAAACGTTCTTCTGGAAATACTGTCTTGCAGTTTGAATCATTTCTTGAATGCCACCAATGCTACATGGGTCAATTTCAAATAAATCGACCCATTCCTTCTAAGTGTGGCATTTGTTTGCCAGCAGTTTACAAGACGTGAAGTGCAAGGTCGAAACTGCATTTCAAAGCATCACAATAAAAATGCTGGCTGACATTTGGCGTGAATTGTCCTTTCTTTGCAAGCTCTGCTTCAAGCACCGGTGATAAGTAGAGGTTTAATAAACTAAAAAAGAAAAAAAATTCTTGTTTTCCGCTTATTTAGAATTCCTAAATATAAACTATGATGAATAGTTCGAAAGATATGACATTTTACTTTTGACCATTTTCGAATAGATCACTTCTATATCCTTTTTTAACCAGTTGAATGATCAATTAAAATTAACAATTTTACAATAATAAATAAATATTTATAAATTGTAATGTAAAAATAAGTAACACACTATTTTCTACTATTATGAATCACTGTGGTTACAATGGATGGAATGGCAGAACTGCCTGGATTCTTCTGGACACTGACTCTACAAGGGGTTTAAACGTTAGATTCCTCCTGTATTGCAGTCAATAGTTGCACAGTGGTAATTGGTTGTGGCTATGCATATCAGACTTCTCATTTCATTTCTTTGCAAAGATGTTCATTTGGGTTCAGACCAGATGACTGTGATAGCCAAACAATCACTGTAACCTGGACCCTATGTTCTTCTAATCACTTGCTGAGAAATGGTTTATGATACGGAAGAACTGAAATAACCCAATCATCTTTAAAATCCCTTAAATTTGAGCACGAGTATACATCTTAATAACTTTTCATATTTCAAATAATTGATTCTCGGGGAGATAGCCTTGCCTTTGGGTGTAATTACATACACTGAGTGGCCAAATTATTATGACCACCTGACAGTTTTAGGCAAATGAGCTATTGCGTCACAGCGCTG
Source organism: Rhysida immarginata (assembly GCA_023313115.1). NCBI lineage: Eukaryota > Metazoa > Arthropoda > Chilopoda > Scolopendromorpha > Scolopendridae > Rhysida > Rhysida immarginata. The sequence goes on along the minus strand of JAHWFO010055381.1, from coordinate 4,585 downwards.
CCGCTAGAGGGCTAGATAGCTATAAAAAGGGAATCAGATGAGGTGAACCATCAGTTGCACTGTGGTTTGTGCGACGATATGGCCCAGTTCCTTTCTTCTCCTGCCCATTGTGGGCGTAATTTCGGGTGTGCAGCACTGATTGATGGGATTCGAATTGGCCCATGCTGTTAAATCCCATTCTGACATTTTGCGACGAGTAGTTTCGGCAGAAATTTTTATCTGTTAACAATGCTATACCAACAAGGGAACCATCCGAACCTGTATATCACCGTTGCAACCCAAATTGAAATATTTTATTCACCTGAATAAACCTTGCAAAATTATGCTTGCAAAATAAGGAATCCCACTATTTTGATTCTTTCAAAATAAACGGCGAAAACGAAGAACTTCTTTATGGCCATACGAAGACCATATGGAGATTGTTACGCTTTTCTACGTACGGGTGAAACGGTGTGCGCATTAATATAACTGTTGGCGCTTGACAGAACTTCTTTTCTCCACCACTCAACACTGCACATGAATATAGTTCACATGTAGCAATGGAACTACGAGGAGCAACAGGCGACAAAGGAATGGATTCTGAAGTTTCTAAATAAACTTTTAATTTTTAAAATTGATTATTAGCTAATTAGCTAATTTTTATCCAGTAAAAAAATTAAAATGGAGTAATGGTACATTCGCACAGGTCTATCACTTGACCATGAAAATGTTTCTAAGAAAACTTTTTTCTTTTGGGGGGAGAATCTGGATTTTTTTTAAATCTTAACTCCAAAATGGCTCATCGCAGTCAAACAATTTCTTTACAAAAAATGTTCGTCTCAATTAGAAGCGACCATTCAGGCCGTTTTTATTGTTTTTGGGTCGCTAAATTGAATATTTCTTTCAAATCTTTATTTTTAGAAAAAAAATTAATATCTCTTAAAAGGCTTAGCCCATTTTCATGAAAAAAACGTCACTGCGATCAAGGAACCCTTTAAGTTTATATTAATATTTAGTTTATAAAAAAAATAAAAAAAATTATCACTGGATAGGAGGAGTTGTTGAAGGGAGGCGGTGGGTGCATGAATAACTCCAAAACGGCTCATCAGAACCAAAAAGCCATTTACAAAATAAATTCGCCTTAATAAGATGAGTCTGTACATATCGAGTATATTCAATTTGGTTCGCTTTGTACGAACCCTACAGCCATTTATTCATTTTTAGAAATACCAGGTAACTACAAAAATTCTTGCTGTTTTTGTATTGCCATAACAGGATATGATAAAAGATATGCAAATGACTGTACAGTGTGGTCCAAAATCTGTCAGGGGGTAGCAGGAAGGTCTACATGTATAAATACAGGGCTGTTGAGCATTCACAGCAATCACAACTCGTGCAGAAGTGAAGACAAATGGAGGTATCGAAGGAGATGGCTAGGGGTTGTTTGCTTTATGACTTCAAGGTGAGCTTGCCAGAAGCAGCATCAAGTCGCCGAATGTATCTTACGTTTTGGGATGATGCTCTGAATGAACACAGCACAAGGCATTGGTTCCAGAAATTCAGGTCGGGAGAATTTGCCATTTCTGATGAACCCCTGGAAACGGCCATAGAGAAGGACAGCAGTTTAACATGTGGTGAACTTGCCAGACGGTATCAGGTTTCTGATGAAACAGTTAGACGTCACCTGCATAGACTAGGAAAAACGTACAAGTTGAGCAAATGGGTACCCCACACATTGTCGGAATCCAACAAGAATCAACGAGTGACAGCCTGCATGTCGTTGCTTTCTCGACATCGTAACGCACCCATATTTAATCGAATACTTACCATTGACAAAAAGTGGGTCCTGTATGACACTCCTAAACGTTCCAAACACGTGTTTGTTGTCACCCCGGGACACCGTGCCTCACACTTCAAAGCCACCCCTACACACACGCAAGGTCGTGCTTCGTGTCTGGTGGACTAGACGCCAAATGGTTCACTACGAGCTGGTATCAAATGGCTAAACCATCACTGGGGACCTGTAATCCCAGCAGTTGGAACGTGTGCAACAGGCATTGCAGCAGAAGGAGTCAGCATTGGTGAATCGCAAAGGGGGGTACTACTCTTCCTTCATGTCAATGCGCGGCCACACATGGCGCGGGTGGCCAGGGAAACCATAGAGCGGCTTGGTTGGGAAACTTTATGTCATTCACGTTACTCACTAGATCTTGCTCCAACGGATTATCACCTTTTCCGTTCTCTGGACAACCATCTTCGTGGAAAATCCTACACCAATGATACAGGCCTGCGAAAGCACTCACGAACTTTTTTTGAGTCCAAGACCGGCCAATTTTACAGCCAGAGGACTGATCAATTGAAAACACGTTGGCAGAAGGTGCTAGATACCAATTGGGATTACTTTGGGGACTAGCGAAACGCTACTTCTTGTGTACATCATTTTCCGGAATTAAAAACGGCAAGAACTTGTGTGGTTACTTGTTAAATTAATATCTCTAAACAGGCTTAACTAATTGTCAAAAAATTACGTTAGGGCATAGTTTAAGGCACCGTCTAAGTAGTCTTCAATTCATTCGGTTCTGCTTTTCGCTACCAGGAGGACGACGACGTCAAGGTGTTTTGCTGGAGAACCTAGCATTTTAGGCGGCAGATTCTATGAGGATGGAATTTAGAAACTGGTCGTACGATACGATAAGTGCCTTTATATACAAGAAAATTATGATGAAAAGCAGACTTTTTATAAATTGTCTTTGTTTTTTTAATATCAACATGGTACTTAAAAACACGCCTCGTATAAGTATCCAGAATGTGTAAAACACAGACTGGGATAAAAACTGTTTTCCAAGAGATTCTTACGTGTATCGTTCACATAATTTCTTGAAGTCTCTGATTCACATAATGTTTCTATAGCATGATTTACAGGAAATAACGACGTAGAGAGCTACTGTTAGGTTGGAAGAGACCTGATACACCACACTTTGATTACAAAATCGAGAAGTGTTCAAAGAAGACGCCGTAAACACCGTCCATGTATAAATATAGCAAGGGACATATGTTTATATGTTAATGTTAATAACCTATTAGAAGAAGGATGCAAAATGACACTCGGCTTAATCGAGGGCTTCTCATAGTATGAGAATACTTGTTGTCATCTTAAAAACCCGAAAGCGTGGAGTTAGTAACCTTGTTGTTCGCAACACGATAAATGTAGACAAGTTGAGATTCAGTCAGAAAGTCTTTCCTCTGACTAGTTTTTTATTCTGACTATGGTCAGATATAAATAGTCATCGAGCTTCCGCCATTTTCCCAATGGCCCAAGTGCGATCTATGCGGTACCTAACGTGATCTGAATTCTCTAACTTGTACAGTTATTTTATTTATATAAGCTTAGTTGATACCCAATGTTAAAAGATAGCTGTATAGTTCATTTACCTTAGTCTAGTAATTATTCATTTAAATATTTTCAAGAATACATTAAATTCGGCAGTATTATGACATCAAATTCTAGCACAGTTCAATTCCGACTCCATGAAACTGAAAATGAAACAACAGTTTCTAGCTCCCGATAGGACGGCGCTGCATGTGCAGTTGGGCCGATTATACATGCAGCGTCATTTTCCAATAGAGTTCTCACCCTCTCGGGAGCTAGGAACTATAGCTTTAGTTTTTAGTGAATGACCATTTATATTTATAGACCATGATTCTGACTAGTCGAGATTCAGTCTGGAGCTTGACTATCGATGTGGCATATTATAAAGCCAGCTTTTGCACAGGACACATCATAAAACGGTATCCTGGGCAATTTTAATTGTGTAATTTTAAAATGTTCCTGGAATTGACACTGTTTTAAACATAATCGTGACAGAGACTTTATGATATCGGTGAGATAAGGGTTCATAATACTGTTCCTATCAATGAAATTGGTAGTAACTTTACAGTATAACATAGGGACGACAGAGATTCCAACTAGTTTCGCCTTTTATTCCCGGCTTTATCAAGGATAACACAACAAGAGGCTCGCAGTCCTTATATACAGAAACAAGGTACAAAGAGATTGGAGAATGGAAATAGAAACGTGAACCAATAGCAGAAATGACTATATGAAACCAAGAACAGAAAAATACTAATGAAACCAATAAAAGAAAATACTATAGGAAACCAAACAAAATGAAAAAGAGGAAGCAAACAAATCGCGGACCGAAAAGAGAGCATATCTTTTTGTCAGAAGACAAGAAGATTTACAAAAGAGAATGAAAGTAAAATAATATAGAACATATCTGAAAATAAATAAATTATACAATGTCGGAGACAGAGTTAAGTATGGCATAGACATCAAAATCCGTTTGGCAATTGAGGAGGAGGCCAGGGGTAGATCTCTTGGCTTTAAATATCTCTATTGACTCAAGGGTCGCAGTCTTGAACGGGTCGTTGCATTTGTGTAAGATGGACATCACTTCATCTTGGGTTTTCAAAGTATGTCCGGAATCGGCAAGATGACTGGCATAGTGGGAATTACCATCTTGTTTCTCGTAGGAGTTGACGTGTTCCTTGAAACGTATTTTGAAGTTACGGGTCGATAAGCCTATGTAAAACTTATCGCAGAAGG
>JAHWFO010055380.1:90854-119951 GCA_023313115.1 Rhysida immarginata | reverse complement strand
GAGACGAAGAGTATCCAAACAAACATATATCTCATGATATCGACGAATGAGAGAAATCATACTGCATTGGGTATGGCGCAGGTTAAAGTCACCCGCGTTCGGGAGTTAGGCAGAGGCTCTCGTTCGAAAAATAGTTGACAGTCTCCCAGCTGTTATCTCAGAGCAATGTCTCCGAGAAGCCCCACCAGTGCACTCGCTATGCGCTTGGGTAACTGTCGGGGGGAGCGCATGCCTTTACCCAGGAGGAGAAACGGGTAAAGCGACAACGGGATCGGGAGCTGTCAACTGGGACTTGGAAAGTATTCTCCATGACAGGAAAGGAATCAGAGTTAGTGGAGGAAGCCAAACGGTATCGACTGGATATCATAGGTATTACCTCTACAAAACGTCCGGGTTCTGGAACCGTGGACTTAGAAGGAGGGTGGAAGCTTTTCTACTCTGGTGTCGACCCTAACATGACTGCCCAGGCGGGAGTGGGGATACACACAAGTCCCCGGCTGGCAGATTATGTTGCAGATTGGACCCCTTTAGGTGGAAGACTGTGTCTCCTGAGGCTTCAGATAGGGAAATGGTCTCTCTCTCTATTCATTCCATATGCTCCGAATGCAGTCACAGAGTACCCACTTTTTCTAGATGAAGTTTATGCTGCTCTTAGCAGGAGAGTGAGTGCAGATTCTGTCATCCTGATGGGCGACTTCAATGCACACGTAGGGGCTGATGACCAAACGTGGAAAGGCGTGATTGGGAGGAATGGTGACCCCGATTTAAATGCGAATGGGAAGTGCTTGTTGGATCCCTGTTGCAACAATGGACTTTACATCACAAACACCTTCTTCCAGCACAGGGATGTCCATAAGTATACCTGGTACAGATATGCAATGGACCAAAATTCACTGATTGATTTTGTAATTGTTTCGGCCGACTTATTCCGATCAGTGTTGGATACTCGTGTGAGAAGAGGGGCAGAACTATCAACTGATCACCACCTTGTTGCCTGCACTTTGCGGTTCTCTGAATCCATGCCAACCAAGAGAAATACTAGGTTCAGACAAACTTGGCGCATCAAATGGGAGACATTGGAGGATAGAGCTGTGAGGAAGACCTTTGCAGATAACATATCTTCAAGTTTCAAAGAACTACCCAGTAATCGTGGTACTGTTGAAGAGGAGTGGCAGTTGTTTAAAACTGCTGTGATTACTTCGGCTGCATTGTGCTGTGGTCGTAAGCGGCTGAGTGTGGTGCAGGGCAGTGAGAAAAGGATTGCATGGTGGAACAGTGAAGTCCAAGAAGCTGTCAAGGCGAAGAAGTAAGCCTATTTGCTATGGGAGAAGTAAGCCTATATGCAGTCAACTTTGAGTCGAGTGCGGTACACTGAGGTACGAAAAGCAGCAGCAAAGACAGTATCAACAGCTAAAGCCAAGGCCTAGGAGAAGTTCGGGGAGAAATTGGAGGCAGACTATGGTTCGGCAAACAAGGTGTTCTGGCAGACCGTGCGCCGTCTCCGTGGAAAGAAGTCTCTTTCATCACAAACTATTAAGAGTTCAGATGGGAGGCTTCTGAAAACGGAGGAGACCATATTGCATAGGTGGAAGGAATACTATGCATCTCTTCTTAATCCGGTGACAACAACAACTGAGGCATACGAGGTGCACATTGGAGCAGAGAATAGTCACGGTAGTATCACAGAGACAGAAGTCAGATGGGCAATTAAATCCCTGAAGACTGGCAAAGCTGCAAGTGATGATGAAATCCGGTCCGAGATGGTAAAGGCCTTAAATCAGAATGGTATCCTGTGGCTGACTCGAGTGTGTCAGGTTGCTTGGATTTCTGGACAGGCCCCTAAGCAATGGCAGACAGGAATTGTGATCCCTATCTTCAAAAAGGGAGATAAGAGAGATTGCAACAACTATCGAGGCATCTCTTTGCTCAGCATTCCTGGGAAAGTGTACGCTAAGTGTCTGGAGAAGAGAAGTCGGGAAATAGTCGACTCTAAACTGTCGGGGGAGCAGTGTGGTTTCCGACCTGGCCGAAGCACGACGGATCGCATCTTTGCTGTAAGGCAAATCTTTGAGAAATCCTGGGAGTATGCAAAAGAGGTCTATGCTTGCTTTGTGGACCTCGAAAAAGCATATGACAGAGTTACTCGGGAGAAGCTCTGGCAAGTGTTGCAAGAGTATGGAGTGGATGGGCAATTACTGGTTGCTATCACGTCTCTGTACGAAAGCTCTGAGATGTGTGTCCGGATAAATGGCATTAAGTCAAGACCGTTCACCCTGGGTGTTGGACTACGCCAAGGGTGCGTACTGTCGCCCCTCTTGTTCATTATCTTTATGGACTGGATAGACAGGGGCAGCCGAGGCGATGAGCGTGTTTGTGTGGGAGACTGCCTGTTGGAGAGGTTGCTCTTTGCTGACGACCTTGTCCTCCTTGGGTCTTCTTGCACGAACCTTCAGCATGCACTAGACCGGTTTGCAGCCAAATATGAAGAAGCTGGGATGAAGATCAGTGTGGCTAAAACCGAGGTTCTGGTCCTTTCAAGACAGCCTGCTCAGTGCTCTCTCCATGTTACGGGAGCCTCATTGAGACAGTTGGAGAAATTCAAGTATCTCGGGATTGCATTCACAAGTGATGGACAGCAGGAGAAAGAATTGGATGCTCGGATCGGTGCAGGAAGCTGTGTCAGACGTGAACTGTGGCGATCTGTGGTAACGAAACGCGAGCTAGGTAACAAAGCCAAGCTCTCAGTCTTCAAATCTATCTTTGTCCCCATTCTCATCTATGGTCATGAAGCTTGGGTACAAGAGATCTCAGTTGCGTTTGTATGGCCACAAACTAGTCTTCCTAGGCAGTTGTTATCTTCCAAGCCGGTGGGTAAGAGACCAAGGGGTCAGCCTAGAACCAGGTTTCTAGACTACATGGAGAATCTGGGTTCGAGTCGCTTGGATATTACCAGGGAGGACATGTGCCTGATGGCAGAAGATCGCGATCTCTGGAGATCCTCCATAGGGCTGCTACCCCCGTGACCCTAATGGATAAGCAGGCTTGAAAAGTAAGTAAGTATGATTTTAATTGACGACTAATCACAAACACCAATAAAAGAAAATTTGTTAATTTATAACATTGTGAATATTATCTTATTATTTGTAGTTTACAAGTACTGTTTTTGTTATCAATTGTGCTTCTTAATCTTTTTACTAACCGTATAACTTTCTCTTTTTTGTATTAATTTTGTGCCCGCAGAGACCGTATAACTAGTCGGTCTTTGAATATACAAGTTCTGTTGGGAACTGTTGTATTTTTTCTAATCCAAAATAAAATAAAATAAATAAATAAACAAATTATCGTTTATGATTGAAGTAATCCATTACATGCTTATAAAAACGAATGGTTTATAAATCGAATTCATCTCAAGGTTTTTGTTTGATTACAGCATATATTCAATATGTCTGTCCATTGTGTCAATGACATGTTGGAAGCGTAGCACAGTCCATGATCAATTATTGCATGAAGCGTTTCCCAGGGAATGCCTAAGACATGTCGTCTAATGCTGGCTTTCAGCTCAGGCACAGTCCATACGCGTTGTTGATAGACCCAATCTTTCAAATATCCCCAGAAATCGCACGGGTTTAAATCCAGAGAACCTGGAGGCCACGCATCTGGAAAATTCTAAAGATCACACGATCATCTCCAATGTTGGCATGAAGCAGTTCCTTGACTTGCCGACCAATAAGAGGAGGTGCTCCATCTTGCATGAAGACAGTGGTTTCCAAGCATCGTCGTTCTCACAAAGCAAGAATCACATGCTGTGCAAGAAGTTCACAATACCGTGCACTTTTCAAAGAACATCTTACAAGACCTGCTTGTGTTACTTCCTCAAAGAAAAAGGGGACTAAAATAAATTCAGCGGTGAATCCACACCATACAGTCACATATTCAGAATGCAATGGCTTTTCATGCACAACATTGGGGAACTGCACCCCATATGCGGCAGTTCTGCGCTCATTCTAGGGTGAAATTAGACGACTATAGAAGATTCCACAACCACAAGTCATCAATCATCCTCACCAGAAAGCAATAAGCATAGTCAGCCCGCTGAGAGGGATGTTGAGTTTTAGATGTGCCAGATGACTCTTGTGTGGGTACCAATGCAGAATGGACTGCAAGACCTTTCGCACCATGGACCATAGGATGTACAATTCGTGTGCAGTTGCTCGAGCACTTGTTGGAGAATGTTGAGAAGACAAAGCTCACTGCAACAGCCACGTCCTCAACAACTTAGTCTGCTATCTTGCGCTGTCCTCTTCCTGGTGCGACAGCCAAATCGCCAGTCGGTTCCAATTTCTTTATCATTTTTTGTAACCCAGTATCTGACTTGGGCCATTTTTGCAGTCCTTTGAGACGACGAAATGCTCGCAATACAGCTGGACTGCTGCTATCATTCTGGTAAAACAACTTTACCAATAGTGCGTGTTTATCTTGCTTAAAACCATGATCTTTCCTGAAAGCTTTTCACTAAACTTAATATAATGAATGGATCAATCCACTCCATTCTGGGTATGATGATTGGCTAGTTTGAATAAACTTTCTGCTAACACAGCCGATATTGAGAACAAACATATGCTGTAATCAAACAAAAACCTCCCTTGCTTGTTTAAAAAAATACCGGGCTTTGCAAAAGTTCTGTTACACTCTTTACATCCCCTAAAAAATGGACTGCTCATGATTTGGATAATTCCATTTCCACAAAAGGATCAAATAATATATTGGAAATTACGTGTTAACCTCTGATTGATCCTAATGTCCACGACAAAAGCGATGGAAACGAAACGAGTAGAGATCGCTGCTCTCCTGCGTGCGGGCCACACGAAGTCCGAGATTGCCAAGCTCCTCAAAGTCAGCCGGATGACCATCCACAGAGTTGCGTACAGGCTCAAGAATGGGAGAGACCTTAAAGATCAACCTCGTTCAGGTAGACCTCAAGTCGTCAACCATTTGGCTGTGAGAAAAGCCTTCGAACAAGACCCGACTCTCAAAATGACTGCGCTCGCAAAGAAAAAGAAAATTTCGGTGTCCACAGTGTCCAGAGCGGTCAAAGAAGAAGGTAGAAAGAGCGTGAGGCTTCTGCTGACGGATCGGATATGGGAACGTCGGGAGTGCTGTCGCAGTCTTCTCAATGACTTGAAGAGTCATGGCGAGCGAAATGTCATTTTCTCTGACGAAAAGACCTTCACAGTCGATCCTGTCGTCAACAAGCAAAACGACTGCGTGGAAAGCTTCGGCCAGGACATCTCCAAGGTCCGCTACGTGTCTACAACCAAGCACCCGGCCTCTGTGATGATGCTCGGAATCGTGGCGTCGAATGGCGAGAAAATGCCACCGGTGTGGTTCCCAAGTGGATACCGGCTAACGGCGGCTGATTACAAGGACATCCTGGCTACAAAAGTCCATCCCTGGGTGAAGAAATGCGGACTACATCTTTCAACAGGATGGTGCCCCTGCCGACACGGCCAACATTGTGCAAAACTGGTTGGGGTCCAACATGACCTTCTGGTCGAAGGGCTTTTGGCCTCCGCAGTCGCCAGACCTCAACCCACTTGACTACAGCGTGTGGGCGCATGTCGAGAGGAAGGCCTGCAAGGTCCGTCACAGCAACGTCGACGAGCTGAACATATCTGTCAACCGTGTGTGGACCAGAATGAGGAAGGAACAGGTTTGCAAGGCTTTTCGGCCTCGTCTGGAGCGGGTTCTTGATGCAGATGGTGGCTACATTGATTAAATGACTAATTACAATGTTATTCTACATGATGGCACAATAAAAACATGTCTAACTGCATCGTGAACATCGTCGTGTCCATTTCTTTGAGGCTCATCACGAGTGTAACAGAACATTTGCAAAGCCCAGTAAAACTAGTTTTAAAATCTCCATATGTCATTCCACAGCACCACATTTTTATCTGGTGCTGGAAATTTGCACTAATTTTTTTCTTTCTGGAATACTCTCCCCAATAGTTTGAGTAGCCTATATTTCAATTTACATCACAAACGGTTCATTAGATTGGGCTCTAGAGAGCTCTGGCAAACTTATTTTATAACCACCCTGTACTTCAAACCAGTTTCATCTCAAAGAGAAGATAATATACTGAGGATATACTTGAAGTCTATCTTCAGTATGTTATTATCTTCTTGAGTTGAGTTTTCATCAATTTATTCGATGGTTTAAGGGTAAGGAGAATTCCCGATCTTCGAGTCAGGAGCTGCTCTGCCAATTGAGCTAATTTGTGACTTCAAAGAAGTACATTTGGAATAAAACATAGGAAGCCACACGCTTTTCCACAACGAAGTTGTTATTCACCATGGACATGGTGAATAAAAACATTTTTGTGTAAAAACAGTTGGTTTCCTGTGTTTTACTGTTGTTATAAACACAGTTATGGTAACTATTTTCTTTCTTTACATTTGGAGACATTGTACCAGCTTGGCGGTTCCTTGTCCGCGAGAGCCTAATTGGTTAGAGCGTTGCCAGCAATAGGGAAGGCCCCTGGTTCGAATCCAGGCCGCGAAATTTTTTCGTTCCCTTTTCTCTTTGTATAACCAATTTCATTTTTCTCGTTTTTCGTATTCTCACCTCCCAGCCTGATAAACGTCCACGGAAATTAATACAGTATGCGGCAAAATAAACAGTACTGAAATTATGAAACGTTTATGTGCATTTCAGTACTGTTTATTTTGCCGCATACCGTACTTTCCGATGAACTGTTATCATGGAATCAAACGTGTTTATCACAGGCTTTTGCCAGGATTCGTTTTTACGAATGCATGCTCTTCATTCCATGCCTTTGTTCTTGCTACTGCTCAACACCAAAATGAGTGATACAGCATGTAAGTATACTGAAGAAGAACAGTATGAGATGCTCTTAATATTATTCTTGGTTACGCTCATGAATGTAAGAGCAAGAGTGTGAACTTTAGCACTCAATATGAATTCGGGCGTTAGAATCTTGAACTATTGTATTTATAAGAATTTCATTACGTTATTATAATCAGAAGTTCTGAAAATACACAGAGTTCACAAAAGAATATACCAGCATTTAGAGGCATGAAGAAATAGCACCCCACACCATTATGACAGTTGTTGGACCTGTGTGATACACACTGTGGAAGATTTCGCTCTCCTAGTCTTCGTCACACACACTAATGTCGCTATCATTGAAGACAACAGATCTCCATTCAGCAGGCCAGTTAGCTCTTTCTTCACAGCCAATGTAACAGCACAGGAGAGTGTTCTTGCAGAAGTGGTATCCTGGCTAGAGGAGCATACGACTGCAGTCCTACTGCAAATGGTTAATACTGATATGGTTGATGCTACTCTGGCTTTTATCTCTGCTATGGATGCTGTGCGGCTGTTCAGTGCTTCCCTTACAAGCCGAGTCTTGGCATGGACCAGTAATGCGTGGGCATCTGGAAATAAGTCTCCATGTGTTGAATACCTTCTGTAGATTATTTCTGCTAATATCGAGTCACCACAGAAACATTACGTCCAGTGAAAGCTACAATTTGCCAGTAAGACCATTCAGCCTCTCAAAGTCCCTGAATCCGACCAGTCAAATTCCGTCAGAAACTGAACAAGAGTACAGCTTTGTGTGTGGGGCACGGTAGGTTTCGAGACTACTCTAGTCTGTTACAATACCAATGCCAGATTGATGGTTTTATGTAATTAAGGACTCAGCATTCTTCCAATGGAAAGGCTTTGGGCCAGCCTGTACTAGGAACCTGTGCACATATCGTGTTGAAATTCTAATCATAAGTTGGATGCCAGCAATCCTCTGCTCTTGTGTATTCAATTAAAATTGAACCACTTCTTCCAGGAGTTGCACTTTTTGCTGCAGTGTAGTTCGTGTATCGACCAGACATTGTTCAGGCTTCTCCCGACAGTCGCATTTAATATTTGTGATGTTGTGAATACACAAAATAAAATTATAAAATATTTTTCAGAATGACGTGTTGATCAAATCTCCCGAGTTGTATAGTTTGGTATATAGCCTTTCAAAGTGGTATATTCTTTTACATACACTGTATATTGGCTTACCTGTGGAGCCATTCTGTTAAGGTGTGAATATTTGTGGTCTCCTAGGATTGGACAACTTAATCCAAATCCTAAATGAACACGCAACTGATGGGTAACACCTAGAAAATCAATAAAAAATAAGCAGTTTTTAAAATCCTCTTTAAGGAAAATATACAGTTATGTATAGTATTAAAACATTAAGATGTCTAATTACAGAAATTAAAAATTTAATTACATGAAAATTTTAAATATGGCGGCTCTCAACAGTCGCATTTGATTTGCTCTCCATAACGGGAGTTAAGTTTCACTTATTATCTGACATGAGTATTACTGCATCAGCATTGACAGAAAGAGGGAAGTGCGTGCAATCCTTTTTCCAGATGTTCTTTTGGTTTCAAAGGGTTTAAAGGTCACAAAGGGTTTTTCAGGGCTCAAAATCCAAAGATTGAGTGTCCAAAGGTTGGGTTTCTTCGGTGTCTAAAGGGTTATTCATTGACCAAAGGTGTCTCCATCAGGTGTTTTTGTATTCAAGTGTGAGGATTCATAGGGTTTACAAAAGGATTCATGGTTTAAGTCCTACTACACATTTATTAAGATTAACTCTTTAAGCCATAAATATTCCAACTAAGTTGGTATATTTATGAATTAAGGAGTTAGTCTTAATTACGATTACTCCTTTACTCATATACATTCACATGCTATATTTTTAACTGGCAGTAGCATCATGTGCAAACAGTAGAAATACGCAAATCAGTGCCAGCAGGTTTAATTACACTGTCATGAGTAAGGGACGAGGTGTTCTGTGTGACAATGGTTACACGACGAGAGGTATCAGAGTATGAACGTGGCCTGGTATGTGGAACAAAACGTATGGGTCATTCAATATTGGAGGTGGCTCAAGAATTCAAGATTCAACAGTCGACAGTTTTAAGAGTCTACTGAGAGTACCAACTTGGATATTATAAACCACTTGAACATAACCTACCACCACGGACGACGCAGTGGTCAACAACACCTTCTCAAGGAACGGGACCAATGGTGTCTGAGTAAGATGGTCACTGCTAACGGGCAACTGACACCATGCCAGATGACATTAGATTATAATCAGGGTGATACTAAAGCTGTATCGATGCAACAAAATCTGGTGTCCATGGGATATGGAAGCAGAAGACCCACGAGGGTGCCCTTGCTAACAAGACATTGTCACCAAAGTCTCTCCTGGGCCCATGAACACATCGACTGGACACTTGACAATTGGAAACGTTCGACCTGATCTGATGAGTCTCGATTCCAGCTGATACAAGCTGATGGTAGGGCTCGAGAGTGGTCATGGACCCAAGCATGCACTGTGCAAGCCGGTGGTGGCTCCATAATGGTGTGGGGTGTTTTTTCATTTCAGGGCTTGGGTCCTTTGGTTAAGGTAGACTGTTCACTGACTGGCCAGGGGTATGTCCAGCTGCTTGCTGACCATCTGTAGCCCTCTATGGACTTCACATACCCTGACAACGATGGGATTTTCCAGGACGACAAAGTGTGATGATACATCACGTATTCTCTCCCGTTTCTCATAATAGTCTTTGACCGTCTTTTATTATGCAAGGCCTACCGTTTCGGATCCATTATGTGAAGGTCTCGATCAAAAAATGTGGCTTTCAGTAATGAATCCCTGGTCTTAATGTGCTCTTTATCGTTTAAAAAGATTATAAAATTTAATTTCATTCTTGTTCTTTCTTTATTCTTGTGTTTTTGGATTGCCTGACTCAATTTTGTGTTCTGCATTCATTGTCATTTACTCCGTCGGTGTTGTGCTTCAGAGTGTTGGCGTGCTTATATTGTTTAGTTCCATCTGCGTTCACCAGATGGCGTCTGGATAGCCCCGACCGATTAGAGAGCGACCTCGTCGGCGAGCAGCCAATCAGCAATTGATTTCGCGTGCAGAGCCAATCAAACGTGGCCTTTGCCTCTGCACGAGATTCAACCGGTGCTGGAATCCTCTGAAATTAAATAAAAGTTGAAGCATGGGCTCATTCATGACGGGCAGACAGCAACAACATCATGCTGATGGACGATTGATTGTGATGGAGTACCTGATGACCAGCCCCACTGTTGGAAGAAGCCTTTCCCCAGGAGTTGTTAACGCCAGTGCGGCCGAGGAGATAAAAGCCATCAACAAGATCCGTCGTTCTGTATGTAGGCCTAGTTTTGGTCTGGTGCTAGCCTACGAAGCTCTCTCCTGCATTCGCCGTCATTGTTCGTTCGTTTGCGGCAGGCATGTTCCCTTCCGTGCTTGTGGGCTATCATTGTGTCCCCAAGGAAAGGACTTCGCCTTCAAGATATTTTCGTCTGCGTGTTTTGTGGCACTAGCACGTTTGGCTTCGGACTTGAGTGCAGCGATGTTCTTCTTCAGTGGTGGACTGGTGACCCGTCAATTTTATTTCTTCAGTCAGGTTTCAAACACATTTGTATATATTCTTTTTGTAAATGACGTAACTTCTGTAAACTTTGTTGTTTTATTAATTGAATTTATGTTTTTGGCTATGATAATTCTGTGGTGGGAGGCAAGTTGTTGTTAACCCTAATCTTGTGGTTGTTTGATTTTCTCTTGACCTTCAATTTGGAAGGCCTTTGCGAGAGTTGTGTTGTGAGCCTCATTTGGTTAGTTTATTTTGTGAATTATCATAGCGGTTGTTGTGTTGCTTTTTATTTTTCTTTATTCTTTTATCTATTTATAGTATTCTATGAATATTCTGTGGTGGGAGGCAACTTGGGTTAACTTTAGTTTTGAGGGTGGTTAATCATTTCTTTCCATAGACCTTCAGTTTGGAAGGTTTTTGTTGGGCTCAGTGTTTGTGTGTTAGTTCTTCTGGTTTATAGAATTTTCATAGCATTTGTTAATCTTGTCTTGAATTGTCTTTCGTTTATTTACTTGAATTGTTTTATTGTAATTTCTGTATTTGAATTTTTGTTTTTGTTTTTGTTTTGTAGAGTGTCATGGCAATTCAGACGGTGGGTGGCTGGTTACCCCTTTTTGGATCTCATGTGAGTGTGTCTTGAGATTTTATCAACCTCTTAGTTGATCACGTTTTTCTGGTAGTTCAGTTTGTTGTCGTCAAATTGTGAGAATTGTTTTTCCTACTTTGTGTAGGCTTTTGTTTAGACCTGTTTGTGGTCTGTTTTCTCATGTTACGATTTGTCACTGAACTTGGAGTCGGGATCTTTTTGTGTATCCAGTACGATTTCCCTTGTGTTGTTCCAGGAACGTGCCACACTTATTTAGTGTGTTGTTTGTTATGGGATTCATTGTCATTCCCCTTTTTGTGTCCTCATTTATGGGTAGGACTTTGTTTTGCGTTGTGTGTAAGCCTCATCAGTTTTTGTCTCTGTGGAATGCCATGACCTGGTTATTAAGTTTAGGTAATGTTTTTTTGTCTTGTTGTTATATTACTGCTTGTACTATATTGTGATATTATTTTAGTAATTTATAGAATTGTATAGTATTAATTTGTATTTGAATTCATTTAATTAACTTATTTGTAACTTTTAGTTTTGTCTTTTTTTTATGTACCATAATTTTCGGCAGTAACGCCACGGCGTTTCTGTTATTAAAAGTTAAAAATTTGGCGTGTGCGGCGTATCAGCCACCGCAGCGCTACTGCCGGAGATTTTACAAAAAAAAAAAAAAAAAAAAAAATTGATTCTATACATGATTTTAGGCCTACTTCATATCGTTGTCGTTTCTCTCAACAATATAAAAAGAGTAGTGGCAATTTATTTCTTGATGAATATATTGCTGAATTTATAGATTAACTCTCATCCAATTACAGTAATTAAAAGTTGATGAGTTCACATCTATTAAAAATTCACTCCGATAACGATCGAGCGTGATCGTTTATCGACAGCGGGGGATTCACCCACTTCCCGCCACTCTCATCGTTCTCCCTATAGGTTGATGTCGTAGCCTAAGCCTAACCCAATATTTAGCATCGTCACTTTCGTAAATCGTAATTCCATCGCTTTATTTAGTGCACGGTTTCAATTAAGAAACCATGATTTACCGTAGTGTGTGACCAGATAGTTCTGAGCGACATCTACTGTCGCCACCCAAAACAATGAGTTATCAAATTTACTTCCTAATAGTAATTTAGTCACCTTCATGAAAATGATTTTCCTGTGAATGATAATAATATTTGGGTTTCTTGGCAGGTTCCTGTTATCTGAAAATACTTTAAAATATTGGCAGGTTCATGAAGAAAATCTAAAAAATAATTCCAAGCCTGGAAAGTTTTGGAAAATCAATGGTTTCTGACATAAGTTTTGGAAAAGTTTTGAGAAAGAAGTTTTTTGAACAGATTTAATGTTCACTTAATACCGTAATTATTTATAAATGATATGAATATATTATTCTTAAAAATATAGAAGATTATGCCATGGAAAATGTATTCAATTGCCTTGAAAAGTTTTGGAAAAGTCATGGAATTTTATCTTTGATCAAGTGTGCGAACCCTGTAGCACTAAAAAATGCACGCGTTAGTGCAACATCTGTGCCTTTTGAACGCGTATTTTGAAGGTAAATAGAAACGTAACACTGAAAAAAACTGAAGCAAAAAGGAAAAAAACTGATTTCTATTTAATCTCACGTCCTTCTCAAATATCAGTTAGATATGTAAAAACTACCGGTATATTTCTGAATATATCTTTCATTAACTGTGTGTGTATAAATTTAGCATGATAGTATCAATAGTTTCAGTTATAACTGTAATCAGTCATCAACAGGAAATAATTCACGCTTTTGGTGTGGCTTTATGCCCAGAGAGGCCACTTGGTAATGATCAACTGGTCTAATTTTCGCGTTCGTCAATAGGGGCAACCAATCAGAATAATCAACGCCCGCGAGTGCAGCATGACACTTGTTGCGATATATAAGGGGTCGCTTTTGGTTTCATGGCAATCAGTATTTGGTTTCAATTTCGACGAGCATAATCTCCCAGTATTTCTCTCTCCAACGACTTTCGACCGTTTATCGACCCAACGACTTTTGACTCCTTCAGCGAATTTGTAAGTACCACATTCCGTTACTTTCCCTAATTTCCGTTGCAAATAGCTTCTGTTATTTCGTATTTTATGTTTATTTTCACGCATGATAATATAAATTTATGGTATCTTTTTAAATCAGTAGCGAAGGTTTTTTTTGCTGTAAAATTTCTATCGTCACTTATCGACCCAACGACTTTCGACTCCTTTAGCGAATTTGTAAGTACCACATTCCGTTACTTTCCCTAATTTCCGTTGCAAGTAGCTTCTGATATTTCGTAATTTTATTTTTATTTTCACGCATGATAATATAAATTTGTGATATCTTTTTAAGTTTCAAAATGTCAAAGCGACGTGCTTCATACATGGCAGCTTTTAAGCTGACAGCTATCGAAAAGGCTGATCCAATCGGTAATCGTGCGGCAGCAAGGCTGTTAGGCATCGATGAGAGGTGTATCTGGCGTTGGAAGAAGGAATCGAGTGACATCGCTGCTCTACCTAAATCCAAGTGGGCCAAACGATACGGAAGTCCTTATTGGCCGAATTTGGAGAAGCAATTGCTGAATTGGATCCTAAGTCTACGAGAAGGTGGGCACTTGGTATCAACAATCGCTATTCGAATGAAAGCAAAAGAAATTGCCTGCACAATGAAGATTGAAAATTTTACTGGTCACCCCTCATGGTGTTACAGATTCATGGCACGACACCATTTATCTGCAAGGTCAAGGACGACCGTAGGCCAAAATTTACCCGAGGACTGGGAGGAGAAAGCGGACGAGTTCAAAATCTACATGGGCTCCTTAATAGATGAGTCAGGAGTCAATAATTCTGAAATTATAAATATGGATGAAGTACCCATGACTTTCGATTGCCCACCGAATAGAACGGTAGCTGTAACAGGTGAGAAGATTTATTGCTTCCCTTAGTTATTCATTTACCGTACGTATTTCTCTTTTTCCGGAGATATATTTTTGCTAATAGTTTTTTTTTTTATTATTAAAAAATGTCTTAGGTGAAAAATCGGTTCCTATCTCGACAACAGGCCGTGAAAGAAGTTCGTTTACTGTCGTTTTAGCCTGCACAACAAAGGGGACAAAGCTGAAGCCGATGGTAATTTTTAAAAGAAAAACGTTGCCGCGTGAAGAATTTCCACCCGGGATCATTGTTTGCGTAAGTGAGAAAGGGTGGATGAACGAGACCGTGATGAACAAATGGACTGAAGAGGTTCTGAGAAAGCGATCAGTGACGTCATTTTTCGCACCGAAGAACGTCTCGATCATGGACTCCATGCGTGCCCATCTATCGGAATACGTAAAGGGTGCTTGCAGGTCCGCAAGCAGCAAGCTTGGGATTATACTTGGTGGGTTAACGAAAAAATTGCAACCACTCGATATTTCCGTTAACAGATCTTTCAAGCTAGATGTACGTATTGCGTGGGGAAAATGGATGAGCCAGGGCATCCATGAGTACACAAAGGATGAAACTTCCGATTTTGAAGGCTTCGACTAATAAAATCTATCTTGAAAATATTGAATGTTTGTTTCTCTATTGAATTTCTTATAAAACGCGGTTATACAAAACGAACCGTGTGTGATGGGAGGGGGGGGGGGGCGTATCGGCCACCGTGGCGCTACTGCCAGAGATTTTACATTTTTGTTAAATTTTGGCGTGTGCGGCCTATTAGCCGCCGTGGCGTTACTCCCGAAAATTACGGTAATAATAAAATCTTTTTCTCATTTTTTTTACTTCAAGTAGAACTTATTGTTCTTTTTTGACGAGTGTGGCTCCCACACTCAGGGGTCGCACTTTTCGTCACAAAAGCACCATGCCATTGGGCCATGACTGTTCACGACTGGTTTGAGGAGCATTCGGGGAAATTCCAGTGCAAATGGCCACTGCGATCATCAGATATGAATCCAGTTGAACACATTTGGGATGTGCTCGAGAGGGCCATTCGTTCACGGGCTCCTGCATATCAAACAAAATGAAATTGTGAAAAGCTCTCCAGTCGGAATGGCTGGCAATGTCTTCAGATTTCTTCTGCTGACTTGTGGAATCAATGCCACGTCGCACTGTGGCACATCACTGAGTTAGAGCAGGTCCCACACGTTATGAGGTGCTATCCCATGACTTTTGGTATGTGAGTGTACATACCCACTAAGTTGGTAAATGTCAAATGGCCTGGTCTATCACAATTTCTTTTACCTAATTACTAATAATTATTTTTATTGTGTTTTGGGTCACCTGAGTTTTTCCTGTTTTTTACATACTATTCCTAGATAACATTAGAGTTTCATGGTGCTCAGTTTGTTTTTTATTGTTTTTATTTCACAACTTCTTTCACAATCATGATACAAACAAGGTTTATTGCTGGTTAAGGGGTGTTCTGACAAGAGTGTTTGACCCTTTTAAATGCATTAGGTCACTACTACCATTGTTATAATTTATTGGCTAGACATGGACCAAGTCTATTTTCAGCAGGGTTTGGGGGTGTTCGAGGTTTAGCTAAACAAACAAAACATTCAGGAAAGGATACACGTGATTGATTAAGTGGTTTGCCAGCTTACAATCAACCCTAAACTTATTCGTCACTATTACCCTCGTAATCGCATACGTGTTTTTTCATTGTCTGAACAATTGTGAAAGTAGAATGATGGGTATAAATTTCTTCTCACATGTATTGATGTATTCTTGCGTTTTCCCTGGGTTGTGGGTTCCATAAATGATTATGGGGAAAGAAACAAACTCCCCTTGTCCTAACTCGGTTATGAGGTCCCAAAGACATTTCAGTGACTTCACGCATTCGTTTATAGCGATTATTTCGGCTTCGCAGGTGCTCAGGGCGACTAAACGTTGCTTCTTAGATGACCAGCTTATGGTATTTTTCCCCATTTTGATCAAAATTCCAGAGTATCCTTTACTTTTTGGGGTGACACACCAGCTAGCGTCAGCGAATGCGCACAAAGGACCCATAGATGAGATAAAAACGAGTGATGTGTCGCAGGTGTGTTTAAGATAAGAAGTGACGCCCTTAAGAGCAGTCATATGCAAATGTGTAGGCGATTTAGCATATGTCGACAGCCTAGTAATTGCAAAAGCTATATCCGGCCGCGAGCAAGTCATTACATACATTAAGGAACCGAGAAGAGATTGGTAATTGGTAGAATCGACCGGTTGTGAATCCGCAGTATCATCAAGGTTCACATGAGGGCTTAGTGGCATGGTCTTTGGTTTGATGTCTTGAAGGCCATAATCATGCACGATTTGCTTGATATAATGTGCCTGTGACAGATGAATTGAACCGTTCACTTGTGACACATTCATACCTAGCAGATGCTTTACCACTCCTAACTCCACGAGGTCGTTTTCTTGTTTCACTTTGTCCATGATGGAGGCTAGGACGGAGACATTTGTTGTTGCTGCCACGATGTCATCCACGTAGACTGTTAAGAGAATGGTTCACCCACCATTGGTGTAGTAGAAAAAACAATCGTCTGCTCTGGATGGAGTGAATTTTAATCGGGTAAGAAGCTGACACAATTTTACATACCAGCATCTTCCACGTTGTTTGAGGCCGTAAAGTGATTTACGCAATTTGCAGAAGTGATTAACTGGCGTTGATAATCCCTTGAGTGGCGACAGATATACAGTATTTACAAAAAGTCTTCACACCCCTGGAAGTTTTTCATAAAACATGTTATAAAACATGTGTACATTCTACTAGCACTATTAAATTTGATCACATACCATCACTGAACACCCCTCTTTCAAAAAATATAAAGTACCTGACAGAAAATCTCTGGCCTTCTTTTAATATGAAAATTTTTTCAATATTAGTGGTAAAAAAGTTAATTTTATTAAATACTTATTGTTGTAAACATTTTAATACTTTGTATGGCCACCTTTGGCATGGATAAGAGCCATGACACGCTTTGGCACGGATTCTACTAAAGATTTAGTAACTGTGGGGTCAATAACCTGCCATTCTTCTGCTATGGCATTCTCAAATTCTTGTAGACTTTTTGGTCGCCGTCCTGCAATTTTTGGCTTGATAATTGCCCATAAATGTTCAATTACATTCATGTCCGGTGACTGTCGTGGCCAATCCAACACATTAATTCGCTTCTCCTGGAACCACATCTTTGTCAGCGTTGCTCTGTGTTTCGGGTCACAATCCTGTTGGAACACAAAATTTCTCCGAAGTTTAAGTTTCCTTATTGATTGCTGCAAATTCCTTTCTAAGATGTCTTTGTAGGATGCAGCAGTCATTATTCCATTGAAGATTTCCATGTTGCCAGGTCCATTGTATGACATGCAAGCCCAGATCATTTTGCAGCCTCCTCCATGCTTCACAGTGGGTTTAATATTCTTTGCCATCTCAGCCTCACCTTTCTTTCTCCACACTTTTGCAATTACATCTGACCCAAATAGATTCACTTTCATCTCATCACTGAATATTACTCGCTTCCAATCATTTGCTGTCCAACCTTGGTATTTTTTGGCCCAGTTCAGACGCAGTAGCTTATGGCGTTTTGTGAGGAGTGGTTTCCTATGTGGTGTTCTACCGTGGATATCTTTCTCGTGCAACCTATTGCGAATGGTCTGAGTGGAAACATGCGGGTCATGTTCAGTCTTCATTTCGTCATTCAGTTTTGGTGCTGACAGATGGGGATTTTCGGTATTTTTTTGGATGATGCATCGATCCATTCTGGGGGTGGTGCACCTTTTCCTGCCTTGAACCGGCAGATCTGCCACTGTTCCCCATTTGTTGAATTTTTTCACAATTGATACTACAGTGGATACTGCAATGTCCAATTGTTTTGATATTTTTTTATATCCAAGGATTTTTTTCTTTAGTTGACTAACTCTTGCTCTCAAATCCTTGCTGAGACGTTTTCCTGTCATCCTGTCATTATAATGTATTATTATATGCCAGATTCAGTTTTCTAATATACTCACCTTTTATAATTGGCTTCAAAATTTGCTTTGCAGGGTGCACATACAGTAAAAAATGATCTAACAAAGGGTGTGATAACTATTTTTGCCACTCACATTGAAAAAATTTCCATATTAAAATAAAGCCAGAGTTTTTCTGTCAGGTACTTTATATTTTTTGAAAGAGGGGTGTTCAGTGATAATATTTGATAAAATTTAATAGTGCTAGTAAAATATACACATGTTTTATAACATGTTTTATGAAAAACTTCCAGGGGTGTGAAGACTTTTTGTATATACTGTATGGTGTGGTCTATCGGTGCGTGAAGATATGCACATTTGATGTCATACTGGCGCAGTGACATCCCTGTATTTGCAGCTATAGCAAACAGTAAGCGGAGGGATTCATTCTGATGACAGGTGAGAAAGTTAACTCATACTGGCTCCCGTAGACTTGTGAGGAGCCAATAGCCACCAACCTTGCCTTGAATCTGGACACTAAACCATCAGGGTTGTATTTGGTAGATCCATTTGCTCTTTAAAATTTTGACATTTGGCGGTGGAAGCTCTAAATCCTAGACATGATGAAGCATGAGTGAATTCAATTCATCGTACATGGCCTCTTCCCATTCATGATGTGGGGGAAAGTGCGAGTGCTTGTTCATAAGACTGGGGTGTGATTGGCGGAGTGATTAGCAAGTCGGAGTCAGTAAAGTCAAGATGACATAAGGCGGCACGTTGTTTTTCTGCCTTCTCTTTTAATCTTTGCGAACGTCGTAATAGCGGTTGTGGGACTTCAACGGGTGGTTGGTTCACTGGTGATTTAGACGAACAAACTGGAGCATCTTCCATCGATGTGGTTTCTGATGGAGGTGTGACCACTAGCGTGTCCTCAGTATCAGATAGGACCTGCATTCTTGTCTCGTCTAATGTTAAAGTGGGTGAGATTAGCAGTACGCTCTGAATGATATGTGGTTCATCAGGCTGTGGTGCTTCTAAGACTGTGGGGGTTCCATGTGAATTGGAAATACCAGAGGAACAGATGATAGATCTGATTTTCTTGTAAACTCTGGAAATACCTTAGGAAAGAAACGAACGGTATGTGCTCGTAAAAACTTGCTCTCATTGAGCCCATAAATAAGGTACCCAGGAGATGAAGCGGAGTATCCCATAAAAACACCACTTTTGGCGCGAGCGTCAAACTTTGATCGGTGCGACTTGGGTATATAATACTATACCAGGAAACCGAAAGGAGCTCGATATTTGATGGTCGGTTTCCTTTTGGACCATATCTCTTCAGGGGACTTAGTTTGACCTCGTCTAGGCAAAGAATTCAGATTAAATGCTGCTGTAGTCGCAGCATGGTCCCAGAATCGGTGCGGAACTTTTGACGATGCAAGAAGAACTCTAATTCCATCACAAATGGAGCGTACGGTTCTCTCAGCAACATCATTTGACTGGGGGTTCTCAGGAACAGTGAATTGTTGAGATATGCCTTGCTTCGTACAGAACTCA
The DNA here is from genome assembly GCA_023313115.1 of Rhysida immarginata. Taxonomy (NCBI): domain Eukaryota; kingdom Metazoa; phylum Arthropoda; class Chilopoda; order Scolopendromorpha; family Scolopendridae; genus Rhysida; species Rhysida immarginata. The sequence continues at coordinate 100,405 of JAHWFO010055380.1, read as the reverse complement.
TCTAGCTCTGCATTGGTGAATTCTGTTCCATTATCGGAACGTATATACGCCAGATTTTGTCCTGTAGAGCGTTGTAGCTTTAGTATTAAGTCTATTAACGCTTTTGGCGCTTCACTTTTTGTCGGAGGAGCACAAACGCAAATTTTTCGTGAGAAATCATCGACGGCTACTAACAGGAATTTGTTTCCATGGATAGAAGTGGTAGGCATTGGTCCCACTGTATCCACGTGAAGTAGCTGTAAAGGACGGGTTGATCGTTGACCTTGTACAATGTTGTGAGGGGCGTTTCATAATCGTGCCTTAAGGTTGGTCATCAATTAATGGCGGCAAAACTTCAAGACCGCGCATGCTATGGTGTTTCACAGCTGCGGTGAGTTTTTTTGATGACGGATGGCCCAATGCATTGTGAATGTCACTATAAGTGACAGCCATTGAAAGTAATGGGGGGTCCGTTCGGGAAACTGAATGGATATTTGAGACCAAGGGAAGGAACGGGAGGTCCTCCCCGCCCTCCTGCGCAGCGATGGTCGTGCCCTTGGGTGAAGTAATGGAATAACCAGTTGGGCCGAAGTGAAGACTGTAACCCTGCTTTGAGAATTGACTCATGGAGACAAGATTAAGGCACGTGTTTGGGGCATAAAGGGCGTCATGGAGTTTTAAAACTGCTCCTGAATCTAATAACACGCTTGCCACACCAGTACCGATAGCAGCAATCGTTTTCTTAGGGCAGCAATACGTACTGCAGTATGTATCCGCTTATGACAGCTTTGAAAAGAATCAAAGAACTGTTTTTCTTTAATTAAGTGAAATGAGCTGCCCGTGTCAACTATCCAATCCTTGTTTGGAACACCAACACAGTTGGCTGCAGGTTTCTTGCTTTGTCCTTTTGTACCCGATTTGCGAGGCTTACGCTTAGGACGTAAAGCTGATGCACGAGGCATGCGCTTTGTCGATGCAGGATCTTGCGAATGAGAGGGTGTCTCGGTGTGTGAAGTAGCTGGACCTGCAGTAGTGGGATAAATTTTGGACGGACAAACCGTTTTTACGTGTCTTAGGCCTCCACAATTATGGCATGTTGCGTCATTTGTTCGACGGGCATTTGGATGTGGGTGCGGGAAAGAAACAGAGGTGGCACACGAGGCTACACCTATTGAGGAATTTAGTATGGTGTGGTCCTTAAAAACCACATTTATGGCGAATTCGGCTGGCTGCTCTGGCGTGCTCCGGAGCGCTCTGGAGCTCTAATAATTGTTTGGCTGGTTGCTCCTGCTCTCACAGAGCGGCTCCCAACAGCGTTCGGCTGGTATTGCTCCTTGCACCAAGGAGCACTCCTTCGCGCTCTTCCAAAATCGGTGGAGCAGTGTTGCTCTCTGCTCTCGCTTGCAAAATCAAGATGGCTACCTCAGTGACTGAAATCGACAAAATTCTTTCACAATTACTGGATAGCTCTTCATCTGACAGTTCTTCCGATGAAGAAGACGAAGTTTTGGTTTTGTTAATGGCACAACATTCGGAACGGCCGAAAAAAAATTTCAAAAATTGAGAATTTTGTTAATATAGCCGATACATATACGGATGAAAATATAAGTTCTATCTTTCTGTTATAATTAGAGCTCGTACTCTAAGCACATATTATGAATATTCCACATAATAAATGCATGAATAAATAATACACTATTAATAATAATAGTTTTCACATTTTATTTATTTTTTTTTTATTTCTCAGGAAACCACATAGACAGTCAAAAAGCTTATAAATATTTTAATTTCATAACTTCAATATATTTTCTGTATTTGAAATAAGAGCTAAAAAATACAAATATACTTTCGCTATCATTTTTTTCAACATTCCCTTTCATCCATGATTTATTACACAGCATTCGTTAAAAATTTACATTCTGTGAATAAAAATTGACAGTAATGAACAGTTAATTATCAAATTAACGGTAATTTAATAATTATAATAAATAGTTATGTGGATATTTTTCCTTTATAAATTAATAGAAAACATAAAATAAAAATAACTTAAATTACATATATATTGAAGTATTTCTCCTGAATTTCTTCAACTTCTGAATTTCTTTAACCATCTCGTATAATATTGGCCTTTATATATTTTTTATTTTATTTAAATTAATTTTATTTTATTTTTTCTATGAATTTATAAAGGAAAAATATCCACATTACTATTTATTATTTTATATTCCTTTTACTTAAACTACTTAATTTAATAATTAATTTACATTGCTGCCTTGGATAAAAATAGTATTGCTAGCAGAGTGCGTTGCCTCTAGACGAGTTTGGAGCACTGCTAAAACAATGTTCGTCTGCTCCAAGATTTGTTGATGCTCTCGGCCAGATTGATCACGTGACTCGAGCAATCCCTTTGCACTCTGGGAGCAGCCAGCCGAATTCGCCATTAGTTGACTCAGGAAGGTTTCAATTGACATTGATGGGTTTGATTGGACCGCGATTCTCAATGGAGTATAGGTTGAAGGTAGACCTGCGACCATATGGTCAATCAAAATTTTATCATCTAGAACCAGGGACACGGCTCCAGCCTGAGCACGGATTTGCAGCGCTCTTGCTACATAGGCATTCAGATCATCAGCGTCTAAGAAACACAAGGCTGAGAGATGCTGCATTATTTCAGCCTGTGTCACTGAATTCGGCCTTCCATATCCACGCTTAATTGCTTCCCACAATGTATAGCGATTGTCATCTTGAAGCATGATGACAATATCATCACTCACCATACTCAGGAGGTAATGCCGTATTCTTGCCCAATCAAGGCGCATGGATGAGCTGGCTGATGCTTCTGTAGAAAAAGAGATCTTTTCTTAGAAAGGTTAAAACTCGATACGTCCATTGAATATAATTGGCACTCATTGGCCTAGGGAGGGAACGACCTTCTTCAAAATATGATTCCTCCATATTGTATTAAAATAAAAGAAAGAAACCACGAACCTCTGCTATCATATGTTCAGAGGGGGAAGCAAAATAAATAGAATTTAATGGGTGGTACTTTAAAAGAAAGAACCCCAAAACTAAAGAGTAAACGTGGCTCATTAAAAGACTTTTATTTTGGTTTAAAAATTGTGATATTTATTTATAAAATACAAAAATTCTGTACAAAAGAATGTTCTATACAATATGATTTAATTGAGGAATAGGCATTGCGATCTCAATTACAAAAGAAAATATTTCTCGGAATAAAATAAAGAAATACTTAAATGTACGTTAAATACAGCAAAACACTGTAACGAGAAATATTAATCGCTACATTGAGCGAATTGAGATTAAATATAAAAAAAAAATTGAGACAGACCAATTCCTTATAAAGAATAAGGAAAAGAAATTTCAAAATTCCCATTTAATGTCTAAAGAAAGACTGCGAAAAAATAATTATTAATGGGAAATAAGAATTGAAATGTGCAGCATGGCGTCCCTTATGCGCGTTATTGTTGAAATAGCATTAAAATAAATTTCATTATTACCTTGTGGGTAAACCCGCAAAACAATGCTGCTCGGTAAAGAATCGTGGCTGTCGCGAGAAAGTGAGAAATTCAATAAGAAACTAAACATTGAACAGCAGGGTAGGAGTAATTTGCAGTGCATTGGAATGAAAATGATAAATGGAAGTTGAACGTCATGCTGCAGGCCTAGTAAGGACGTGGAGGACCAGAAGGAGGGACGACTGGTCAAACCAGAAGCTGGAAGTGGTCTTTCTGAAATAAAAACAGTAATCACGGAAAGAACATCAACAATAGTGGGACACACATCCTCGTGATCATGAAAAGTATTCGCGAGGGACAACTAGCTGCAGACAGTGATAATCACGTGGAGATTTTTTTAATTAACATTTATTAAAGCAATATATACTCAACAATCACTGTCTGCAAAACAGTAAAAAAACTTAAAGAATAGAAAAAAATAGAATAATGAATTACAAATAAAATTATATCTATTTTTACATAAAAAAATCTGAGTTTTTCCGAACATTTTCATAACATACAGGTGGTAATTTCATGTACAATTCTACATCAATATTATCATATAAATATGCACATTTTACATCAATATGTCGAGTGATTCATCCAAAGATTGCTGCTGATCCATCCAAGGAAATATTCTAAATACTGAGAAATTGGCTACTGGTGAATACGTTTCATTAAAATCTGTTTGTCTAGCTTGTGAAAAACCTTGGTCAACAAGACGGACAGGATATTTTTGTATTTCCCATTGAACCCGTCTTCGCTTTAAATACCCATTTACATCCTATTACGTTTTCGTTACTTGGTTTATCTACTATTTTCCCTGCACCTTTTCTCTCAAGTCTGTCGATTTCATCTTGTATAGCAGCCTTCCATTCATGCGCTTGAGGTGAAGATAGGGCCTCTTCAATGTTATTTGGTTCAGACATTTCCATACAATTGAACTCAATATAATGTTGTTCTTTTGGTTTACTTTCGTACATAAGGATTTCTTACGATTTTACGAGGTTTTTCTATTATTATATCTTCTTGAGATTCTGTTTCTTTCATAGGATAGCTACATGGTTCTGCTCTACTTATTGACTGTTCATTGTATTTCAATTCTTGCTTGACATCATCTTGCCTTGTTTCGATATGGTCTGTTTGTTCTTCTGTCCACATTTCGTGATACGTAAAATCTTGTCCTGTAGTACCAAATATTTGTTCATAAACAATCTGGTTTTCAACAAATCGAACATGTTTTGTTTGTATTACGTCTCGAGATTCTGGATTCCATAGTCTATATCCTCGAGTTTGGTTGGAATAACCTACTAGTATACATTTTGTTGCACGTTCATCCAGTTTTCTACACCCTTAGCTTGGTTTATGTGCATATGCTAGGCATCCAAATGTATGCAAATGTCCCCCATCGTTTTGATGCAAATGTATGCAAATGTCCCCCAGGGGTCTTACGCTGGGTATATTTTGAGTCCACATCGTTTCGGGAACTTCTTTCAAAGATGAATGCGGAATTCTGTTACGAATATATCCCACTGTTACATCTGTTTCCGCCCAAAATTGTTGAGGTAACTTTGCATCACGAAGTGAAGATCTAACGAGATTCATGATAGTACGATTTACTCGCTCAGCAATTCCATTCATCTGTGGAGTTTCTACATTTGTTCGTTAATGTTTTATTCCTAATTCGTTGAAAAACTTCTTTAGGTTAGCATTACAGAATTCTAAACCATTATCTGTTCTGAATTGCTTTGCTTTATGGCCAGTTTGTCTCTCAACCTTAACAATGTTTTCTTTTAGACATTGAATTACTGCATCTTTACTTTTCAAAGGATAAATAAATAGTTTACGACAATATTATCAACACAAGTTAAAAAATATCTTGATCCACCAAAAGAATTAACAGGCATTGGTCCGCAAAGGTCTGAATGTGTAAGCTCGAGTATTTTTTTTTTGATTTACGTGAATATATTGATCTTTTACATGGAGCTTTGGTTGACTTCATTATGCAACAACTATCACATATTACAGCCTCTTCATTATCAATAAAGGATAGCTCTTCAACGAGATTTTCATCAGCCGTTTGTTGAATAGTTTCAAAATTCACATGAAAAAGTCTTCTATGCCACATCTGCTTGTCGAGGCTTGGAAATTGTGCAACTCCCATGTTCTTTGATTGTTATTGACTACGGTTGGGTAAAGTAATTCTACCACGCACAACATATAGGTTTTCTTTTCTGTAAGCTACACAAGTTACTTGCTTCATTGAGAAATTCCATACTTCTGCTTTTCCTCTTTTAAATTTAATATGCTTCCCTTTCTCTATTTGGGCCACACTAATGAGGATCTTTCTGATATTTGGAGTGTAGTAAACATCTCTTAGAGTTATATCAAATGGTTTCCTTTTTACATAAACTGTTGATGCCTACACCCACAACTTGGAGATTACTTTGTTGATGTCAACACTTGCATCAGCAGTACGAATGGGTTCATTCTTAATTTCATGGTAATTGTAGAACCAGTCTCTATGTTTACAAGCGTGAGGCGTACCTCCACTATCTAGAATCCAGTCATTATTTGCATCAAGTTGTTTCAGTGACACCAAATAATTATCAAAGCCATTCTTCTTCAAATTAGAATTACCTGCTCTACGACCAGTTCTACATTGGTAACATGAACATGAATAATGTCCTGTTTTTCCACAGTTGTAACACCTTGAATCGCTCTTATTGGGCTTGCCCCCACTATCGCTGGAAGTTGATGCTTTGTTCGTCCTTTTTGTAGTGGTGAGTTTTCATTCTTTTTACTTATTCTTTTATCATAATCTAACATATGTGCTTTTTGAACTTCTTTAGAAGAAAATTTACTTTCATCCACATTACCCAATGCGATTACAATACCATTCTAGTCTTCAGGAAGTCCACTTAGCATCATGTAAGCAATATCTCTATCAGAAATTAAATCATCAGCATCGTGAAGTTGATCACTGCAATTCTTTACACGCAATAAATAAGAATTCATCGATTCATCTGATTTCAGTTCCATTTTAACAAATTGTTTTCTTAACATTAGAATTTGTGGTAACGACTTAGGTTCAAAAATTGCCGCCAATATGTTCCATGCCTCATTGGGAATTTTTGACTACATTATGTGGGCTTCTTGGCTTATGTGTGGCGTTCTCTAAGACAGTGTCAGGATGTATTTATAGTATGCAGTGTGAATGTCCCTTAGCTTGTGTATCTTAGCCAGATGTTGATGTATGATGTTGGCTACCTGGTATGTCTGTGTAAATAATCTGTCTGCGTGAGTATTTTGCAACTGGGTATGACGTGTTGGATGGTTTCCACTGCGATATGGCATTTCCTGCAAGATCCATCAGTGGACACTTTGATAATATGTTTTCTGTAGCGTTTAGTGTTAATAACCTGGTCTTGTATGTCAATCATGGTTCCTTCAGTTTCCCCAAAGAGACTCCCTTTACTCAACCAAAAGCTTGACGCTTTTTTGTCGACGTGCGCCTGGTTGAGGTCAGAAGGAAGTCTATGATTCAAGTTTAGTTCGAGCCATGATTGAAGTATAGTGCATGTTGAAGGAATGTTATGGGTGTTATACACGCTGCTCAGATTCAAAGGTGTGTATTTTGTATCACCCATACAGACTGCTTTGTGTAATGGTGATGTGTGTTGTTTAGAGTAAAAGAATTCTCTAAGTGACTGAGTCCGTTTCTGATGTGGATCTATAATGTCAATAAGACCTCTGCCTCCCTCTGAACGAGGCAGTATGACTACAAAAGAGTAGGAGAGTACTGGCGTGGCATAAGTATTGATGGCCTTGATTAAATTTCTGGAATTTAAATGCGTTTTAAGTACTGCCTCTAGACTATAAAGATACTGTTTAGTGAGGATATTCTTTATGTGTTTGTGCTCCAGAAACTAGGCTTGGTTAAATCTTAGATATTTGTAAAATTCGTCATGTGATCTGGTTCTTCTAATGTAAAGCCCCCTTCCCTGAGTACTCCATTTTCAATGTGAATGATTTTGCATTTGTCCAACCCAAATTACATGTGCATGTCTTTTGAAAAAATCTATGTAATGTCAAATAATTGGTGTAATTGTGTTTGTGTGGAGGCGTACATTTTCATGTCGTCCATGTAAAGTAAGTGTGAAAGCGTGTAGTGACAGCTTTTATTATGTTTAATTGTGTAGCCGTAAGCTGTGCTGTTTAGTCTGTTGGAAAGTGCATTTAGTGCAAGACAAAACCAGAGTGGGCTCAGTGAGTCACCCTGGAAGATGCCCCGGTTTATCTGTATTTTGTCAGTCGTGATGGTTTAACTGTTGAGTGGGAGGTGTAGTGTAGTTTAGCATAATTATGTGATTAATTTAGAATTAATAGAAGTTTCTTAAAATAACAAATTTTTGTGATGGAGTTAAGTTCCATATATGGGTTTAACCCTTTTATTTTGTTTATAAGGGTATTATATTGTATTTTATTAATGGTTTGTGTTTTAGTTGGAGTAGCTTTTCTTACACTTCTTGAACGTAATTTATTAGGGTATTTACAGATTCGTAAAGGTCCAAATAAGGTAGGTATTGCGGGTATTTTACAACCTTTTTCTGATGCCATTAAATTATTTACTAAGGAAAATACCTACCCTACTACTAGAAATTTTTTTCCTTATTATATATGTCCTGTAATTAGAATTATATTATCTTTGATTATTTGGATTTTATTCCCTTGGGGTGAAGGATTATTAGATTTAAATTATGGCTTTTTATTTCTAATATGTATTTTAAGAATAGGTGTGTATCCTTTAATGGGCTGTGGTTGGTTTTCTAATTCCAAGTACGCCCTTCTAGGTTGCTTGCGTTCTATTGCAAAAACTATTTCATATGAGGTTAGATTAGCTATTAGCTTAGTTTGTTTTATAATTTTAGGACTGGGTTATAGATCTAATCTTTTGACTCTTTACCCTCTTGTGTAGTTCTCCAAGGCAGCATTGTACTTTCTAAAAAGGTGGTAAGTGTAGGGTTTATTTTATATAATCGTAATGTATATAAAAGCCATGACTGTGGGACAGTATCAAGGGCCTTTTTAAAATTAATATAGGCTGCATGGAGGTGTCGATGTTTATTGTGAGCTTGCCATAGGACCACACTGTCTATCAGGAGTTGCTCCTTACAACCCATGTGATTTCTACGGTATACCTTTTGTTGCTCAGTGAGAATGTTGTTTGTGTCTATGTGTGTATAAATTTTGTTTGTGATACAGGTAGTTATTATTTTGTAAATTGTAGGCAGGCATGTGACAGGTCGATATTGTGTGGGATCTGTAACGTTATGTGACTTTGGTACCATGTATGTTATTCCTTGTGTGAGGAAATATGGCAATGTCTGTGATGTTTGCAAAGTGTTGGAGATCTGTTTTGCAAGGATCAGATGCAAAAAGGTGAAGAGCTTATACCAGAAGTTCTGAATCCTATCTACACCTGGAGCCTTCCAATTGTGAGTACGTTTAATGACTTGTGAGAGTTCATCTGGTGTTAAGCAAGTATAAGGCATGTTTGATAATGTGGACGCTAACTGCTCCTCTTCCCTGATCCAGCTAGTTTCCCTATTATGTTCAACTGAGACAGACCAAAGAGACGACCAATAATGTCGGAGTGCTGTTTGTGTTGGCAGACCAGTGTTTTGTGTATAATCTTTGTTTAACTGCTTATAGAATGTCTTCTCATTGCTTGCGAATAACTGGTTCTGCTGTTTGCGCTGAGTACATGTTTTGTATCTCTTCAGGCGTTGTGTTTTTGCAGCTAACTTTTGTTTTAATGTGTGCAAATAGTCTCTAATGTGTTGATTGTGCTGCTCATAATCTGTTTTGTGTTTTAATCTACTGAAATGACTGTCTGAGGCGTTTGTTCTACTTTGATGAAGTGTTGTTTTTAGTGTATTGTGTAAACCTACCAAACTGCTTGTGAATTTCGTCAATCTCAGACTCAATCCGCTTTTGTCATTTAGTAATTAAACAGGTGGTGGCCTTACAGTATAACAGAGGGACATCAGGAGT
>JAHWFO010055380.1:30511-50854 GCA_023313115.1 Rhysida immarginata | reverse complement strand
ATTATTTACACAGACATAACCAGGTAGCCAACATCATACATCGACATCTAGCTAAGATACACAAGCTAAGGGACATTCACACTCCATACTATTGATGGAGTGCGCTATTATAATCGTAAATGAAAATTTGAGAAATATGAAGTATTTTTTCATTTCTTAAATTTCCCTCTACTTTTACTCTGAAGGATTACTGGTAGTGTTATAACATCCATGACAGGGTATAAATATATCCCCGACACTGTCTTAGAGAACACTACACGTAAACTATATTTTGACAGAGCTATAATCACTGACAAAACTATCTCTTATAACAGACCAGACATTACACTAGCAGATAAGCAAAACAAAGTGACCTACATAATTGGTATCTCCAACCCCAACACACACAATTTACAAAAGACATACACTGACAAAATCACTAAATATACGGATCTTGCACACGAAATAAAACGCCTTTGGGGAGTTAACAGAGTACACATTGTTCCTATCGTTCTTTCTGCCACTGGGGTTATTCCACACTCACTATACAAAAGCCTGTCAACAATAAATTTAAACCCACACTTATACAAAGCTTTACAGAAAGCTACAATTCTAAACACCTGTCACACAGTAAGGAAACTCCTACACCCAAACATCAGTACTCCCAAGAGTGCATAACTTTCCTTCCCTTGCATTTGAGTCCCTTGGGCTTGGACCTCTTTTGGGTCCACCTCTGGGATTGGCTTCCGGACTTGATCCGAGTTTGGCTTCCCCAAACAATGATAATAATAATAATTTTTTTTTAATAATAATAATTAAATTATAATAATGTAACAACGATGGGGGAGGAAACCCTTCAGATGAACTGGAGGGAAAAAACCCCGCGTTGCCCTCAACAGGCCGAGGTCCAGAACAGGGTTGATGAAAATAAATATAAACTAAAAAATAAAATAAGATCAACAATAATATTAGACACAAATACAGAAAAACTGGTGTAAGAATAAAACAATAAAACACAGAACAAAAGAGAAAGGGAAAGAAAGAAACAAACAAACCACAAACAAAATAGATAAATTAAAAAATTTCAGGTTTAGGATTGCCAAGATTATAAAAATCGACCAATTTAAACCTAACATCTAAAAATTTAATATTAGATTTATAAAAAATAGACAAAAACAAGCAATTTCTTTTACGGATAGCACCAGATGAAGAATGAATTTCAACAAAATTTATAAGAATTATAACGTTAAGAGTACCAAGAAATATTTTTTGTAAACAATTTAAAAAATGCTGATTGGCTATAACATTCAAGTCCTGGACCGGAGCATCAAACATAGATAAAGATGATATAAATTTAGTGATTCTATTCATTTTATTGGGCAAACATATAGACAAATAAAAGCTTCTCGTGTACCAAATTATCATCCCATAATAAATTCTAGACAAGACAAGATGATTATGTAAAGTATAAAATGTGTATCCCTTAGTAAAAACATTTCTTAATCTATAAAATAAACCAAACATATTTTAAGTATACTTAATTAAAATTGAATATGCTCATTAAAGGAACCAGAGTCGTCGTAAGTAATACCAAGATCCCTGAATGATTTAGTACGTTTGAGAGCAATATTACAAATTGTGTAAGGGTAATTAATAAGAAGGTCATTTTTAGATATAAACATAAACATGGTCTTATCAATGTTAATTTGCAGATGGTTTTACCTAGCCCAAATTTCCAAATTAGATAGTTGTTGTTGTAAGATTTAATTTATATGATAACTTAACATCATCGGCATACGACAAGAAATTAACTTTATTCATGCCCATATAGCAACCGACATCAATTAAATAGAGCACAAACAATAAGGGACCAAGTGGAGATCCCTGAGGGATACCACTAGTGGTCTCAGAGAAGCATGTTGAGGAATACGAACTCTAAAAGAACGGTTAGATAATAAATATTTTAGGAGAATAGTTGCAGCATCGCTAACTCCTAAATACTTTAATTTAGCAATTAACCTAGTATGGTTTATTGAATCAAATGCTTTCGCGAAATCAATATATACAACATCCGACTGATCATGTGTAACTAAAGCATCACTTATATGTATAATGTGGACCAATAAGTTTGACTCCGTCGAGCGGCCCTTCACAAAGCCATGCCGCCAAACTGGAAGAATCGAACTAAAGTAATTATTGATGTCCCTAGATAAAAATGTATCGCAAAGTTTGGCTGGAAATGCCATTAGAGTGATAGGTCTAAAATTTTCAATCGCCTATTTACCGTTAGATTTTGGGATGGGAATACAATAAATGAATTTCCAAGAGTCAGGATAAATGCCCGTGGAAATTATTTCGTTAAAAACACTACTTAAAGGCATAGCAAAAGCAGAAATACAGCCCTTATAGATAAAACTAGGAATCCCAAACACATCAACGCTTTTTGAACATTTAATCTCTCTTGCCAAAGCAATGATTACGATGGGGTTGATTTCTGAGAAGTGAAATTTATTAGATATACGAGAGGAGAGCTTTTCAAAAATTCAATCTCGTCAGTTTGAAATTTTTAGAAAGAGAAATCAGTTCGACATTGTTAGACATTGTTCTTTGAAAATAAGAGGCCACACCATTCAGGTTGTCTTTCAGAAAATTTAAAGAGTCACTATTGCTTTCTCTTCCAAGAAGCTTGTTAGCAACCCTCCAAAACTCTTTGGGATAATAGTTGAGATTATTCTCTAAAGAAGAGAAATAACGAGACTTATCACTTTCAAAAGAAAGTTTAAAATTTTTCTCCATTTTTGAAAAATTTTGATAATCATTTACATCTTCACTTCTCCATTTATGATGTAAATACTGCCTTGTAAACCAGCATTTCCTCGTCTCCTTTGACATCCACAGTGGAAAAGAAGTGCCAACCCCTGCACGACTTATATGCCTGCCATTTAACTGGAGGAACATAAACTCCGATGGCTTCATAAATAATTGCACGAAAAGAAAGAACAATATCGGATATACTTTTCCCTGTTAAAATAAAGTTCCAATCGATTGCAGCCAGGCAATTAAAAAAGAAGAAGTAATCTTCCCTAGAAAAGTCATAATTTAAGGAATTATTATAAACTGTGCCAGAATCAGCAGAACGCTTAAAAAAAAAAAAATCTGTGAGGATGTTGTTCTCTGTACTGTGTTTAATAACAAAATTAAAACTTGCAGTACAACACCTAAGCAGCAGCCATCGAGACTATGGTTTTCATTCCCATATCTCGGTACAGCAGTTTCTGCCTTGTCCCATCTTTTCCGCGAATATAATGTCAATATCTCTTTCCAATCCCCAAAATCATGCCGTTCGGTTTTAAATCGTCGCATTCCAGGCGATGACAACAATTCATTTAACGGATGCGGTGTCTATCGCCTCCAATGCACGCAATATGACAAATACTATTTATAGGAATGTCAGTTCGTAGTTTTGCCACCCGATGAAAAGAACATGCCACCTCATACAAGAAGAAAGACAATAAATCTCATTTTGCTATCCACCTTGGACAAGAAAATCACCCCCCTCTGCTGAAGAAACACTCTAGATCGTACACAAGTCTGATAAACCAAAATTAGTAGCACTATTAGAAAGTGTAGAAATCTACAAAGCCATCTCTGGTCCGCAACCAAATAAACTTTTAAATACCAAGTCTATTTTGATGTTTATCCATTACTTCACCATCTACGCCATGATCGGTCATTTCTTATTTATGTAGGCTAAACTTTTGCCATGTTTGGTCAATTTATTTATTTATGGATTTGTATTTTATTATAATTGAATTTTGTTGTAGTTTTATTATTTGAATTATTGTATTTTGTTGTAGTTTTATTATTTGAATTATTGTATTTTGTTTGTTATTCTATTGTATTTTGTAATTTGTATTATTTTATGTAAATTTTTTTTATTTCGTTTTTACACGTTCCTATTTCCATTCAATTTAATCCGATTATGTCATCCTGTTTATTTTTTACCTTCTGATTGGCTGACGTCACCCCCTCATTTACGTCTCCATGAATTGTATCATTGTTGCTTAACGTTTATCGTGTGTTATATCATTTACTGTCTCATTAAGGGCTGCTAGTCCATTCCTCTTGTATCCTGATGAAGGCGGGATTAAATGCTGAAACCAGATGGTTTCTAAACTAAAATGTTGTATTGCAAGGTCTCTTTAATTTTGTTAAAAAAAATTTGAAAAGATTATCTTAAGCATTATCTGCTTCAAACTCGGCCCGCTCCGCATTAACGGGAAAACTGGAAAAAAACCTTATCAAGAGAATGACACCCGACATTTAGGATTAAGTTATAGTTTGAAAAATCCATAGCTGAGCAAGCCTCTTTCATTAGATTTCCTCTAAAAAGCTGATAGAAAGAGGACAAGAATTGATCCTCAAAAAAGTTGAAATCTCTCAAGATTAAGTATTCCCCATTATCGTGATTAAGCTGAAATTTCATCAGTGAACTAATAAAATTCTCAAATGCAACATTCCTGACATTGGGTGGAACATAAATATTAAAAACATATACAGCAGAGGACCGCAAATCCGGAATGATCGGGACCAGAAACTTTCTGGATTCGTGGTTTTCCAGATATAATTAACGCAGTAGGTGCCGCAGATTATCGCTTGCGATAATCTACCCTCTGTACCAGATAAGATAAATTAAAAAAAACGCATCTGTGTATATTTAATTAAATATTTCTGTCGATGGTAATTATAAATTTCTTTTAAAATTAAAATTTTCACAATTATACAGTTAAAGTAATTACTGACTTCTGGATTTGTGGTTTCTTCTTTTCATTGCTCTGCGACCAGCAATGCATAAAATCAATTTGAGATAAAATGCAATCGATATTATTTATACTCAGCATTGTCAAAATCGTTATCAAAATCAATACGTTTTGCTTTTAATGATGGATGTAAGAGACTGATAACACCCCCTCCACGCCGAGTGCCCACACAGTCCTTCCGATGGATGACATAAGAATTCAAATTAAAAAGCTAGCTTGAAATTGAATCGTTTAACCGTGTTTCCGTTAAACAGATTATGTCAGCATTCAGTTCGGCTAGATTCTGCTGAAGCTTCACTAGTTTCGTCCGTAATCGCCAGACATTTAGGTAAAATATTTTTAATGGCTTTTTGAGACGAGACATCCCCAGTCGTCAGTAATGAACAGCTGTTGTCAATATAATGATAGCTTCGATATGGGTACAACTTTCCCAGAAAATTTTTTATTAACGTGCCAGGTGGCCAAATTTCTGGTGTGAAGACTTCAATCAAAACATTCAGATCAGCTGAAATATGGAAAGACGAATAATTTTTATATTTAGTCTTTAACTTAATAATATCAAATTTATCCTTTGTTAGACTAAAATAATATCCGATTCTAACGTATCATCAGACAAGCGAGAAATAAAGATTGCGTCTTTCTCCGATGACTGTTTATTTCTTTTCTCTGATTCAGCAACCTTGAGCACAGTCAAAGGTTGCTTACCTATCAAAATCTAAGATTTAGCTTTAACCCCTTTCCCAGCCTTAAATTCACCGCTGTTCGAATTCGGAATATGAAACTGTGGATTGAGACCCACAGTCTTAATAATATTATCATCCGAAAGATCTGATGCCTTATGATTTCTAGCAATGGTATTCGTATTCGAAGCTAATTTCTCCACTCGAAAGGATGAACCTGCTGATTTTAAAAGCTCTCCGTTATTACTACATAGATTTGCTAAAGACGTCAGAATGTCAACTGCTTTCTTATTCTGTTAAGAGAGTTCTTTCAATACTTATTCAGATGTTTTAATCAAATCCTGGAATGATGTAGTCAAAAAGGCTTTATTGGTGAGATCCAAATTAGCGCTAAACGAGCTTCTGTCCAAGTTAATTGGGGAATTTTCATCGTAATCACATTCAGAACAATCTTCTGATGTAGAATTTTTGGCCAGATTATTGACAATTTGGTTTGTACTTACAGTATCGGTTCCTTTGAGCGTTAAACGAAATCGAGGCCATGCAATCTTAGTACCGCCATATCGAGATTTGCTTGCCATTGCGATCTCTCCATTCCTGAGCACTTCAAATGTACAACTCCCCTACAGGGGCCATTCCATCTTAATTTTACATGTCTATCTCTAACAGTATCTTTGCAAATCAAGCATATTCCACAAAGGCCTTGCTTTTTATCAGTCTTCATAAGCAGAGAGAGCAATGCAGCTCAACTATCCCAATGCACCACCTCATATTAATAATAATAATAATAATAATAATAATAATAATAATCAATCAATAACTTTATTCCAAAAAGGAAAAGGAATCCCATAAAACAGCTGTAAAAACCAAAACAAGGGTTTCCTAAAATACATAAAAAGCCAAAAGGCTTAACACTGAACAGAACATCAAAATCAAGAATCAAAATTTATACAAAACAAAAGGTTTATACAATACATCTACTTTAATAAATAAATACAGGATTATGTAAAAAGGGTTTTATCAAACCAAGCTTTTATAATCCTTTATTTAGTGGCAACAATAAAGCTTAATTTTGCAACAATAAACAATAGATACATTTACCTCTCGCCATAACGAAATGTCCAATTGTTACAACAATCAATTCGTAGTAATGAGTTAGAACCATTAGAACACGAACCAATGAACCGATTTGAAAATTTTTTTCTGTATCATAAATTGTCATCGATTCTGCATAAGTGTGTCAAATTGCAGCTCCCTAGCTTGTCGGAAAATTGGTTTAATATTGATTACAAGATTTGACCTAAACAAACTAACACAGCAAAGTTATAAAAAGCTTTTAAAAAATACATTTATAATGTCCGGCACGAAAGGAAAAGGAAACTGGTGCATGTGTAAATGAAAAAAACTCGTTCAACCAATCAGAAATGGACTGGAATCGGGGTATTATTAATTCCTGGCATCAGTAAAGGTAATGCTCCAATTCCTGTCGGTTTCTGATTGGTAGAACGAGATTTTTTTTCATTTATACATGCGCCAGTTTCCTTTTTCTTTCATGCCAGGCACTATTACAGCATTCCCCCCACCCCCGCAATAAGTAATAATGTCGCTCATGCAACTGCGATAAGCGCTTGGGTGAAGTGCGCTAAGGGTTCGGAACCAAACGAATAGAGGGCAACCTGACACTGAGATATTTATTGTCACAAATCAGTTTATCTAGTTTAACAACTATATTACAAATGATAGCACTCATATAGTATGTCATATTAACAAGGGGCCCTTTATACTCAAATCTTAATCCGGAACTAACGTTAATCAGAGCTATGCTCGTTTTTAAACATAGTACCGGCACTCCTGTTAGTTTCTACTGATTGGTCCTGCAGAAAGGGGTTTCACTAGATCGTGACGAGAGCATATGATTGGCCACAATGCCATACTTGGGCACCCCCGTGCCCCTGTATAAGTATTCCTTAATACAGAACGCACGTCAGCGTAAAGCACCTCCTTTAACAGACAGCCAGGGGGAAGATACAGAAAACCCTCTTGGCGGACACGGAGTTTCCTGACTCAGTAGCCACTGGCAAGCCACGAGCTCCGTCAGAACATCTTGTGCACTTAGCAAACACGCCTGTGAACATTTGATGTTAGCGAACTCAGCACCCTATGCTCCGCATTATTGGACCACCCAATTACACTGCTAGGCACCTCATACTATGAACAGGGTGCGTAACTACACTATTTAGCATTAAAGGGAAATACACTTCATAGTCATAAAACAGTATCGTTTCATTAATCAACGTTTCAGAGCAGTTCAGGTATCTGTATCAGGTGACGTCATACCAGCACGGTGTAGGCGCAGCACCGACACAAGCTTTGTTCGCAGATGATACCCTCGGCGGGAGGCCCGATGGCACCACAGGAAACAAGGATATCTAAGTGTTCGATATGCAATCAATCCTCATGCTGTGCAAAATGTAAAATAAAGTCACTCACCAATTCAGCCTACACCCGCCCATATTACCGTCTCTGCCTTCTTTTAGTCACCGCATTCCAATATCGTAATTCTCGAGCTACAATATCATGGCGGGCATCGTCAACTTGTCATCCTTCGATATTCATTGTCAAATGGTCCGCTAAATTCGTCCCAGTCCCGATGCCGCATAAAAGTAATTAATAATCAAAACAGAAACGTTGAGTAATGTTTTAAAAAACTATTTACAATTGCGATCTCGCTCTATAGCCTCACATTCGCTATGAGTGAGAAAAACCGTGGCGCAAAGCTAAGGTACATCCGTACCGCTCAAAGATTTTTTATCAAAAAAAACAAAAGAATCATCCTAAGAAATAATACACACACGCATTTTAATTTCCCCGAAAACGATCATAACAATCCTCTGCTGGAAACTGAAGCGATCTTCTCGGAAAAACTCCTAACAAGGGCAGCTTCAACAGAGGACTAATTATGATCATTAACACTGCTCCCAACAATTAATCCTTAAACAAACACATCCACACGCCACTTACTACACAATACTAATCACACACACAATTACAAGCAGTATGAAGCAAATCTTGAAAATACTAGTAAACGCTAAGCTAAAAAAGAAAACAAACAAACAAATAAACACCACGTAAATTCTAATATAATTTCCCCTTCGCCGGACCCACGTGACTTACACTAAACTGGAACGTCACATGCACCCGACAAAAGGCTTCGAACTTATCCGGTAAAGGGTTATGTTCGAGTATCTCTTAAAACCAAAAACCACCAATGGAACAAAAGTAAAAATCCCAACACACTCACACACCATTCAACCTGGAAAATAAGCACCAAACAAACGAGTACCACGACAAGCATCCTAATACACCATCATTAATCATTTTAATACAACTGTAACTAAATACAAATGTATCCTTCGCCACACCCATATCTCACTTTCTCCCACCTGTTCCCCTATGGAGTGCCCAAAAGTCAGGGCGCGCTTGCCTCCGTAGGGCATACCGATGAGCTGCTGGGGCTTCTTAAATGAGTTGCCCCATGTCATGTCTATCCCTCTCCCCCCCCCCCCTCGACTCAGGTGGTGGTACCCAGCGGTTGTCCCTACCTCCTCCTCATCAGTTACCTCAATCGACCTCTCTTCCACTCCTTCTGTCCACTCTTCTGGTGGTATTTCAGGATGTTCTCGAACTAGTGCTTCTACCCTGTCCTGTATCCTTTCTCGCCCTGCTCTTGGCCCAGGTTCCCAATCATCCGTTTCCTCGTCATCTTCTTCAGACTCCTTTATCATGCGTCTCCGGCCTTGCTCATCGCTCCGCCATTGTTTGCTTCGACTATTCTCCCGGTCTAACCAGCACGATTTCAGCCTATCGACGTGGACGATCGTCTTATCACAGGGTGTCTACAGAGTTTCTAAAAGTTAATTTAGTGACTTTTTAGTGACTTTTTGGGGACCTCTTAAAAAAATTTCATGACTTAATTTACTTATTTTTGACATCAAAAAAAATCTTTTTAAGAATTTTTCCCAGATTGGAGTGAGCAGATTTTTTCCATGACCAAATTTTAATTCTGCGACTCGGAATTTTCGTGACTCATTTTCTAATTTCGCTACTTTTTCGTGACTTTCGTGACCATTTTCCAATTTCGTGACTTTTTCGGGACTTTCGGGACCTGTAGACACCCTGTATCATGACTGCATACGTCCTCGATTTCATAATTCACCGGGGTTAACTGACACGGTATTCAGAAGGGGCCAAGAAACTTTGGGCAAAATTTCAGTCTTTTTCCTCCCTTCCGTAACAGCCAAACTCGACTCCCTACCATTAAAAGAGTGCACCTCTCGCCCCTTATTTAATTTCTTGAGATGACAAACGACGTTTCTGTCTATCCTTTACCCTAACGCGATGTTGTGTCTGGATTAACCTCTCTACAAGTTCCGATCGATACTTAAACACGTCAGCCATGTCATCCATTTGATTCCCCTCAGGTGGGCCGGGGTCGAACCTGTATAGCAGGAAGGCCGGGTTCTCCTCGGTGGACTCGTGCTGGCTGGTTCGCAGTGCATACAAGGCGAAATCCAGCACGTCATCCCACTGCTCGGGGTGCTCATTACACAACGCAGCTACGGCCTCGCAGAGCGATTTCTTACATTGCTCTGCGATCCCGTTGGCCGTTGGACAGTACGCTGTGGTAAATCTATGTGTAATATGAAAATCTTCACACAGCGCCCTGAACACCGCCGAGGTGAAGTTGGCACCACGGCCACTGATTACCTGCCGAGGCATCCCATACCGGCACACTATATTGCGGGCGAAAGACCGTGCTACGATTTCCGTTGTCTGGTCGGAGTGCCTCTGCATCAGCAAACCGTGTAAAAATGTCGGCCATCATGAGGATGAACCGATTCCCCCTGCTAGATTGTCGCACCAGGCCCACCACGTCAATGGCCACCTATTGAAATGGGAAGTCCGCCACAACCCCCTCCTACCAAGGTGCACGAGCCAAGTTGTTCTTTATGTGTTGGCATGTTTCACAATATCGAATTTTCCATATCACCTCGTTTCTCATGCCAGGCCAAAAATACTTTTTGCGTAATTTACGGAACATAGCATTGACTCCCCGATGCCCCCCTAATAGCCCATCACGATACCATTCTATCACCCTCCTTCGCAATGCCTGAGGAATGCACACTCTTGTGCGCCCTTCGGGGTTCCCGATCTCGGTCAACACTATCAACCTTCCTTGGAAACTAAACTGCCCTCCCGCACAGCAGACTTCAGATTGGGCATTAAGTGCTTCGGCAATCTCCCGGAGCCACCCATCCTCCCGCTGGGCCTCCAGGAGCTCCTCACATGTAAATGTGGCTGAAAACCCAGTCACTAATGAGCAGCACTGCTGTGAAAGCAGGTGGCCACCACATTCTTTTTGCCCTCCACGTATTTGTAAACGAATCCATATTCCTCCAGCTCCAGCGCCCATCTCAGTACATGCTGGTTGGTATTACGCATGCGCTGGATGAACGCTAGAGGCTGGTGATCTGTCAACACCGTGGTCTGGTGACCAAGTATGATATGGCGGAAGTGGCCGACCGCTCGGACGATTGCTAGAGCCTCTTTCTCGATTACAGAGTAGTTGATTCCCTCTCCCCTGCAACTTTTTGCTAAAATAAGCACTGGGTTGCAGGCCTCCCTTAACCTCCTGTTGGAGCACAGCTCCAATCGCATTTGCTGATGCGTCAGTTGACAGGAGGAATTCTTGTTCGTAGTTGGGGGGAATCAACAGAGGCTCACTGCTCAGGACCCTTTTGATGGAGTCAAAGGCTTCCTTACAGGCGGCGCTCCATTGGAATGGCACCCCTTTCTTCGTCAGCTCTGTGATTGGGGTTAAGATCTCGGAAAGCTCCGGTATGAACGGTCAGTAGAAGTTTACCGAACCCACAAAGCTGCGAACTTCGCGTGCATTCTTGGGTTCTGCCAGCTTCTGGATTGCTTGTACATTCCCCGGATTGGGGTACGCTCCGTCCGCTGTGATGATATGCCCCAAGTAATGCACACGCGGGGTGCAAAACTGACATTTCGCCAGCTTAACCACCAAGCCACGCCCCCTGAACCTCTCCAGCACCCAACGAAGCACATCCACATGCTCCCAGAATGTTACTGTACTGATCAGAATATCATCCAAGAACATGTGGATGTTATCCCCGACCCCTCCCTTCGGAGTCGCTACAACATATTGTTGGAACAGGTGGGAGCAATTCCTCCCACCCTAGAGCAAGCGCATAAGTTGATATTTGCCCCAGGGTGACTGGAAGAGCACTCCCTTAGTGACTCAGCCAATCGTATTTGATAATAACCATTATTAAGGTCAAGCACTGAGAAGTACTTATGCTCCCTTAGCACTTCCAGGATATCCTTAATTATCGAGCCGGTTAGTCAACGGGAGTTGTATATAACTTCACCTACCGTAGGTCTAGGGTGATCCTCACATCTCCGTTCTTCTTCGGGACTAAGTGGACTGGCGAGTTCCAGGGGCTCACGCTGGGCTCAATGATGCTGGTTTGCTCGAACTCTGTCAGTTTCTGCCTGTATGCCTAACGATACACGTGAGGAATCCTATACTGCCGGGTAAATGCGGGGCGCGACTTATCGACCGTATATTCGGCCACATAATCCCGCACCCCGGCTACATCATTTGAAAACACGTCTCCGTATTCGTACAATGTCTCAATAATTGTCTTCCGAAGGTCCTCACTCACACCTTCAATCTGCAGACCCTCAATGGGCTTACATACCTCAATTACCCCAACGCGTGCAACTGCCTCCATAGCATCCATATTTCGAGCACCTGACCCGTTGTGCACTCCATACCAAGCATACCTCCCCTGCTAGCCAGCAGTTATACTTCCCAAGAGCTCATGATCACTGGTTTTAGCGATGTCCCAGGGTAGCTTGCCAGTTCTGGGCCTGCTGCGGCCCCTGCATCACCCACATCCCCAGGCATCATTTAATCAATTCTAACAACTAATATTATCCTCAACAACAAGCACCCCACGATCTACTCAGTTTCCTTTTGATACTCCTAACAAGCCTACAATTCTTTTATATTTCAACCAGGCCAATGTTATCACAATGTCAGGGTAACCTCGATAGTCTGGAAATTCCGGACGTTGGGTCCCTGTTTGGGCGCCGGTGTAGCGCTCCCCCCACCACCGCAATAAGTAATAATGTCGCTCATGCAACTGCGATAGGCGCTTGGGTGAAGTGCGCTAAGGTTCGGAACCAAACGAATAGAAGGCAACCTGACACAGATATTTATTGTCACAAATCAGTTTATTCCACTTTATCTAGTTTGACAACTATATTACAAATGACAGCAATCATACAGTAAGTCATATAAACGAGAGGCGCATTTATACTCAAATCTTAATCTGGAACTAACGTTACTCAGAGCGGTGCTCGTTCTTAAACATAATACCGGCACTCCTGTTCGTTACTACTGACTGGTCCTGCAGAAAGAGGTTTCTCTAGATTGTGATGAGATCATATGATTCTGTGCTCGGCCACAATGCCATATTTGGGCACCCCCATGCCCCCGTATAAGTATTCCTTAATACAGAATGTACGTCAGCGTAAAGAACCTCCTTTAACAGACAGCCAGGGGGAAGATACAGTAACCCCTCCCTGGCGGGCACGGAGGTTCCTGACACAGTAGCCACTGGCAAGCCACGAGCTCCGTCAGAACATCTTGTATGCTTAGCAAACACGCCTGTGAACATTTGACGTTAGCGAATGCACCCTATGCTCCACATTATTGGACCACCCTATTACACTGCTAGGCACCACATACTAAGAACAGGGTGCTTAACTACACTACTTAGCATTAAAGAGAAATACACTTCGTAGTCATAAAACAGTATCGTTTCATTAATCAACGTTTCAGAGCAGTTCAGGTATCTGTATCAGGTGACGTCACACAAGCACGATGTAGGCGCAGCACCGACACAAGCTTTGTTCGCAGATGATACGCTCGGCGGGAGGTCCGATGGCCCCACAGGAAACGAAGATATTTAAGTGTTCGATATGCAATCCCTCCTCACGCTGTGCAAAATGTAAATTAAAGTCACTCACCAATTCAGCCTACACCCGCCCATATTACCGTCTCTGCCTTCTTTTAGCCACTGCCTTCCAATATCGTAATTCTCGAGCTACAATATCATGGCGGGCATCGTCAACTCGTCATCCTTCGTTATTCATCGTCACATGGTCCGCTAAATTCGTCCCAGTCCCGATGCCGCATAAAAGTAATTAATAATCAAAATAGAAACATTAAGTAACGTTTTAAAAAACTATTTACAATTTCGATCTCGCTGCATAGCCTCACATTCGCTATGAGTGAGAAAAACCGCGACGCAACGCTAAGGTACATCCGTACCGCTCAAAGATATTTTACCAAAAAAGAAAAAAAGATTGTATTGTTATTTACTTATTATTTTTTTCAAAATAAACATCGATTTTTGACTTAAATATTATTCTAAAGCATTTAATAGACTGTATAGGATGTAAAATCATAGATGCCAATTTATTAATAAACATTTGAAAATCGGAAAATGTCTTTTAAACATCCGCGAGTGTGAAATTTCGTACGCTCTGTCTACATAACGGCAACTCATTATTATTATTATTATTATTATTAATCTTCAGCACTTCGACAGGAGTAAAATGGTTCACTTAAAGACATGCAATCAAAATATACATTCAAAATTAAAACAAGGCAGGAAAAAGGCAAACAAAGCTAATTAGGAGTTTTAAAAAAGTAATTCAAGCGGCGCTTAAAATGAGGGCACGTTGTCGTACATTTATAGGAAGTACACGCAAAGACAGTTGAACGTATCTGGTATGGTATATCATTCCACATGACAACAGCATTATAAGGAAAAAGTTTAGCTTTAAAGGCAGTCATCTTGTCAGGTAACGAACACTCTCTTCCAAATTAAACCATGTTTTGATAAACACCATGCCCTGTTTTCGCTACGAAGGGCATCAGCCACCTCAGCAATAAGGGCAACCTTACTAATTGTCAAAAAAGTCGGCACGTTAAAACGGGAACATGCTGCAGACACAGAATCAAGTTTATTTAATTTAAAAGCTATTCGAAGTAATTTATTATATGAGACTTTTAGCCTCTTTTGGTTGGTAATGGAGGCAGATGACCAAAAAAGGGCCCCATAAGAGAGTCTTGGCACAATAACAGAGTAAATATTGACGTATTTGCGAAGTAGTTAAAAGGGATCTGATTCGCTTTACCAAAAAATAATTGCGATTTAAAATAATCTGAATTAAAAAGTAATTGCGATTTAAGGATGTTATGAGCTGGTCGATAAGATCATTAAAGTGGAGAAGGGGATCAATTGTTATACCCAAGATCTTAAGGGGGGTCATATTGCTCCTTTAAAGACACACATAATTTTTGTCTTGGCCTGATTCAAGCAAAGGCCTCTGCTTATATAACATTTAGACAATGTGTCAAGATCTTGTCGAAGTAGTTTCATAATATGATCATGATCTTGAGGCGGATAAGAAACAAAGAGAAAATTATCGTCAACATAGCTCACAATTTTTAAATTAAAATGAAGACGGAAAAGCGAGGCGGTTGACACCGCAAAAAGGAGAGAACCAAGACCCGAACCCTGAACAATGCCACGCTTAGACGTTTTTTCAATCAATGGATCGAAACTTATAATGTTCATTCTGGCTTGGAAGTAATCCTGCAGTAATTCGATATAGTTTTCGGATACTCCAAGGGACTTCAGATCGTATAAAAGTTGCGGATGAGATATTGTGTCAAAAGCCTTGGAGATGTTATAAAAAATGGATTTGTCCCAACATTGCCATTATATAGATGGAGCACTGTACTTCATAAATTACTATCAGAAACAAATGGGCAAATTTGTGAAATATATTATTTTGTAAACTTCTCATCTATTTCTGTTACTCGCGGCTGCCACCACCTTGCGGACGTCACTTTATAGGTTTACCATTTATTGCAATTTGGAAAAATTTGTTCCCAGATAATCCGCCCCTCGGATAATCCACAGAGCCATTTATCAGATGAAAAAAATACAGATAGTCCACGGACTATCTGCGTGAAATTACGGTAGATTTGAATTTTGAAGTGCGAACGCTAGCAAACTGGATTCGAACTAAATCGACTGTCTCCAAACTCGATTCACTGAATCCTGTTCGGAGAACTCTCCCACAATCCCTTGCCGTAACCATCAAGAGAGAAGGGCTCTGCGATGAAACGTAATACATTGTTACATCATCATAAATAAGGCACTGTTATTCGTATTTCTACCAATAATAAGCCATAAATTTGCCCTAACTATGATGATGTAACAATGTATTACTTTTCATCGCAGAGGCCTTCTCTCTTGGTGGTTACGCCCTTGCACGATTAAGTTTTCACAAAATGGTGTCCAAACAATTGATCGACTCGTGGTCTGAATTTAAAAAAAAAATTTTATTCAGCCTATGGCTTGAAAACTTTGATGGATTGAGAGGACAAAAAAAAAATTCGTCCATATACAATCCCTTGCACCTGTTGACTATAATGAACAATTGGAGTTGTAAAGCTGGGTGGAGATTAATGTACGAGTTCCCTAACTGGATAGCAGCGCTGAAGTTCGAACACTCTGTGGATCAGAAATGAATCCAATTTCTCAATGAATCTAGTTTGTATCTGGATCGACTCGATCTAGTTCTGTAGTGCGAATGAGGTATTACTTAGGTCCATATAAACAACATCAATTTGGCCCTTATAATATAGAACCTTGTCAACATTTTTGCAAAATGAAAGAAGATTAGTACTTGTATTTTTTCCTCTCAAAAAGCCATGCTGATACTCAAATACAAGAGACTCCGTCTCTACTCTAAGCAGTCTAAATAATATAATTTCAAAGATTTTCCCAAAGACCGGAATCAAGGAAACTGGTCTATAATTTGCGGGATCTAATGGACTTCCCGTTTTAAATATGGGACAGATTGTATCCATTTCCAACGATCCGGGTAATACCCTATCATAAGACATTTATCAAAAAGTAAGTTGCACTAACTCGCCGCAGGAGCGCGCTGTGTGTCGCAATCTGGGGCAAAGCGGAGAAAGGGACATTAACTGCGCAGATATCGGATAGGACGGTTGCTGTGGTTTCCCGTCGTATTTTGTGTGACTAGCGGGCTAAAAGCAATGGCGCGACAACTGGATGTCCACTCCAAACTTGAGGTACGAGCAGCAATCCGATTTCTATGGGCCAAACGGGTGAATTGCACGGACATTCATCGTGAAATCACTGCTGTATATGGAAATTGAGCGCCGGTGTGATTTTGTTGCACGATAATGCAACACCTCACAAGGCCCGCCAAACGTACGAACTGCTGCAGCGATTCAAGTGGGAGATTTGGCAACATCCTTCATACAGTCACGACTTAGCGCTATGCGACTTAGCTCAAAACGGAACTCAGTGGACAACGATTTCAAAACTATGAGGAGGTGAAAGCGTCTGTCACCGTGTGGTTACAAAATGCTGGAGGAGATTTCTATGAATCCGAAATCGAAAAGTTGGTTGATCATTCGGATAAATGTTTAGGGTCTCTTGGGGACTATGTGGAAAAGTGAACCTACATTGTATGCTGCTATAGCCGTGTTGCTTTTGTATAGGTGGTGTAATAAATGGCCATACCGTGGAAGTGCAACTTACTTTTTGATCTCCCCTCGTATGAGTAAGAAGGGCTTTAATATATTGAACACAGCCTTTTATAATAAAGGGAGGGACAATATGCCAACATTGACCTTTTTGGCTTCAGCGATATAATTGCTGAATAAGTCTCATTTTCATCAATCCTCAAATTACCTCCCAAGAGCCCAATCTCAATTAGATCAGCAGTAAAAATTTCCACTAATTTGCCTACCAGTAAAAGTCTTTCCAAACTGATTGGCGTATTCCTTGGCGATATCATCAGTATCAGTTAAAACTTTACCTCCTGTCTCAATAATGATTGTAGAAGGGGAATTCTTATAAATTATATTCACCTCATTCCAAAAAACTTTGAGTTTGTATTTCTATTAAGAATCAAGGATTCCTTGACAGATTTTTTTGATTTTATACGAACAAGACCGAAATCAACAAAAGCAGACTGTGTTTTAACTTTTTTCCATATCGCATGCAATTTTCTCTTAATTTTCATCAACCTAATTTCTTTTGTCATCCATTTCGGATATTTTGTTTTAAAAGAACAACTTTTAAAAGGAACATTTTCTCTAATAACGGCCGTAATGTTATCAGAAACATAATTCTCATCTTCGTCAATCGAAGACAACTCTACGATCCCATTCCATGTACGCTGCCGTATTTTGTTGACTAAATTTTCTTAATTTCCACTGGCCCATTTCCAAATTTGTTCTCGGTTATGCGTCAAAGGATCAAAGTTGATTTCAAGACAAAATGGTGGATGAAATTTATCAACCTTAGAAATCTTTCCTGAAGCAAACAAATTTACCAGGGCAGAACAAACTCGAAGAAAGAGATGGATCAAGTCATGTTTCCATTAAACAAGCAACATCAAATTCTGACTCTGAAAGAGCCAGATGCACATCAGAAAGTTTATTCTTATTCCTCTAACATTTTGATAATAAAAGAACATTTTAACTATACAGAGTTACTTAATTTCACTAATAAACAATTGTTCTTTTTTTGGATATCCTTTGATAATAAAAGAACATTTTAACTATACAGAGTTACTTAATTTCACTAATAAACAATTGTTCTGTTTTTGGATATCCTTTGTACTCAGTTATTACAGTGTTCTCCCCAGAAAATTTTATCCGGTGGGTGGCAAGATAAAATAACCGGGCGGACAAAAATTAAAAAGAAATAAAATATTATACAGTATTGTGCAGTTTTTCGTATATTCAGCCAGGTGGTGACCAAAATCAGCTGGGCGGCTCACCCGTTCAAAAGGGCCTGGAGAGAACCCTGTATTATGATTCCCTTTAGCCACTTTTCAGATGATAGAAACACTTCTGAATCAGTTTCTTGTATTTGAATAAAAAATGATGAATAACTATTAAATCTAGTTTTAAACTTTAAACACTAATATTTTCACACCACACCTTTCAGAAACCGATTTGGTCACTGTTACCATACGAATATTGAGGATTTACAGTGAGATAAAAAAAACGCCTACTTCTAATTCGTGGTTGAACCACTTACAAATCATGGGACTCCCTCTTTCCCTCCAGTAGGACCTGTTTTCGATTTCTTTCTCGTTTTTTTGACTCTAAAATTGGTCCAGATACCACGTTCTCAGCACTGGAATTATCAACATATAATTGAGAGTTAGCCTCTCTCACTTGTTTCACTAAACAACTATTTTTCCTTTGAATAACTTCCGAATAACTTTCTTTACTTGTTAGAACTGCTTTCTTATTCTGTCCAATCTCATTTGATTTTTGTTTTTGGAGAAAATCAACCACTTGATGGCTTGAATGTTTTTGATTAGCCTGTTTTGAATCCAACGATGACGTCGTTTTATTTTTTTTTTAATTTCATTATTTAAATCACTATCAATACTTATATCCTTTTCAGATGAAAGATTTAATACTTATTAACTACTTCCCTTACGACACAGCCATTAATTTAGTTAAATGTTCAGCACGCAAGGCTTTCCTTAATTCACAATGCAATTCGCAACTCACAGTTTTCTGATGTTAAAACCTTTACTTCCTGTCTCAAAGATACGATCAATTTGGCTAGACTTCTAATTTGTTTCGGTAGCTCTGTTAATGTCATATTCTTTTCATCATAAACCTCAATACGATCCTCTCTTGAAGAGATTGAACATCGCCATTTGGAAATTCACTGACGAAATCAATGTCTTCACATCTTGCACAAACAAAACTATCTGATATTTTCTGTATATCATCAAAATTTACTTTAAGTTTCTTTTCATAACACGTGTTATGCACACGGTTTCCACAGCCCCTAAAACACTCCTGAAATTTTTGTTCCCAAATATTCCAACAGCACAAATTAAACACAACAGTCGATACGGAGCCTTCTTATAGTTGCTTGGCCATCGTTTTGGGATGATAATAATGATAATAAAATAAAACAAACATCCTATTTTCTACGATAGTAAAAAAAAATAAATAAATAAGATAACCAAACTAAAAAGTAGAATTAGGAGGAAAGTGATAAGAATAATAATTAAAAAAAAATTATTTATTTATTTATTTATTTATTTATTTATTTATTTATTTATTTATCTAAAATTCTATATAATTCAACAAATTCATTTCTATATCCCAATCCCAAAGCCCACTATAAGGCTTGTATGGGATCATAGGGACAAAAAGTTTCATAACCAAAAACAAAAAAAAAACTAACACTATACAAAAACAAATTCTAATTTATACAAAATACAAATAAAGTTCACAAATAACAACAATAGTTATAATAATAATGAAATTAATGTTAATTGATATCACAAATAATTTTTTCAAATTAATAAACATTTTTTTTAATACTTAAATATTATTAAAATTAATATTAATGTTAAAAATCTGTGGTATGTAATTTACTCTTGCACCATATAAGTTACAGATTTTTGGTACTACATAATTGTATTGTCTTCTTAAACCATATTTAGTTTCTCTTAACTAAATATTTTTTGAAAAAAAATTTTCTATAATAATTAAATATTCTATCAAATCTGTATTAAATCTCTAGGTATACTTTTTGTATTCCTAATTTTTTATAATGAACGGATATTTATAAGAGAAAAGGACGAGACACAAAAACCCTGGAATGCAATAA
>JAHWFO010055380.1:0-25511 GCA_023313115.1 Rhysida immarginata | reverse complement strand
TTGAAGGTCCTTTTAAGAATGACCCAAAATTCATGTCTTTTCATGACCCGTACGAACCCTGAACACATTATTTTTTGATTTATCCATGGGTTTTTTGTGTTTTCTTTTGTAGTTTTTTTTTTTTTTTTTTTACCCTGAATTTTTGATTTTTTATAAATTTTTTAAAATTTTCAACAAAAAATTCATAGATTTGATCACTTTTTTCATATTCTAAAACCCTGTTCCAATTTACCATCTTAATATACTTATTTACTAACTTTACATCTATCGTCCAATCTTTGTCGACATTTTGAACAAAGTTTTTTCTAACACAATTTAATATAGCCCAGAAAATATTAAGATCAGCAAACTTTTTGCAAACTACTTTAACTTTGCAATCCCAATCAAAAACCTGACTTATCACATCATCTAAAATTGATTTTGTAATTTTTCCACCATACTGTTCAAATCTTGTTGGCATATTGACTCTGGGTTAAAGCATACCTATTAATACCTGGATTTGGACTGTCAAGTATATTCAAATTAAAAGCTCTCATTATCATTCATTTTTCATTATCTCCAAACATTTTTAATAAACTATTAAACGAATCCATAAGCTTATTAATATTACAATAACGTGGTCTATATATTACTATACAATACAAATATTTTTGAACTTCTTTCATATTTATACAAGGAAAAAATATTTTTCCAGTAACACTTTGAACATTATCTATCACAAAATTTAAATTTTCTTTAATATAGATAATAATGCCACCCCCTTTTTTATGTTTTCTACAAAATGGAATTTGTTTAAATCCTGTAAGATTATATAGTTCACTTTCCTCCTTACTGATATCCACATCAAGTAAGATAAAAAATCCACTTCTCCAACCATTTCTATATATATTAACAGTTCATTCCAATATTTTTTATGCTCTTAATATTCACCATAAAACAGCTAAACTCACCCATTTCCATTTGAAAAAAAAACAAAAACGAAACGATTACTTACTTATTGTACCAAAAATTGGACTGTTCTTTCAATTTCTCATCCTTTCTAAGTCTGTTTCTTACCTTATTTTAAAAACCCTAGTGTCAGACGATTTTCGAACATAAATACACATACTGGCCAATGAATTAGAAACCCATGATGAATTACTGTACTGATATGTAAAGCAGGGTCACAGGTCAGAAACAATTGTGACATGCAAATGAATGCAATCATGTGAGGTACATGCTCATTCCAAGCTGCAGATACAGGGTAGGAACAAGCTGCAGCTGCTCAAGTTGAGCAAAATGGGGAAAACAGCAGACCTGTCTGAGTTCCAAAAAGGAGTTATTGTGGGAGCCCGTCTAGCTGGAGCTACGATTTCCAGGACAGTACAACTGACAGGTTTCTCAAAAGGTCAGGTCTCCAAGGTGTTCAATGCGTGGAAACGGATTCCACAAGAGTTGTCAAAACGGCAGAATTGTGGATCAAAAACAATCAACACAGACAGGGACCGACGTCATCTGAGATGGATTGTGCTGCAAAACCGAAGGTCTACTGTGGAGCAACTGACGGTAGACTTCAATGTACGATCATCACAACCCATCTCTTCCAGAACAATGCGCCAAGAGTTGAAGCGAATAGGGATGGGAAGTCGCATGCCAGTGACGAAGCCCCTGGTGTCAGCAACAAACCGGAAAGTTCGCCTGCAGTGGTGTAAAGAACGATGTGGCTGGACAGTAGATGACTGGGAAGAGGTGATGTGGTCGGACGAGTCACATTGCACATCGTTTTGCACCGATGGCCGGCAGAGAATTTGGCGGCAGCCCCATGAAGCGATGGACCCCTCATATGTTGTGAACAGAGTTCAAGCTGCAGGAGGAGGTGTCTTGGTATGGGCCATGTTTTGTTGGTATGGCAAGGGTCCCCTGATATCCCTTGACAATCGGATGAAAGCCAAAGACTACCTGAACATTGTTGCAGATCAAGTCCATCCTGCAATGGTGCATTTGTACCCAAATGGTGACAGGTTCTTCATGAACGACAATGCTACTGTCCATCGAGCAAGAATTGTTCAGGAGTGGTTTTCTGAACATGACACCGAGTTGCAATATCTGCCGTGGCCAGTGCAAAGTCCGGATTTGAATCCGATTGAAAATGTTTGGGACATGTTGGAAAGAGACATTCGTTGAAGGCATCCGCTTCCGTCTACTCTGCAGGACCTGAAGGTCTCTCTGACGAATGCATGGTCTGCGATTACCTTACTTGCATTGCATCACCTTATAGAGTCTATGCCAAACTGCATATGTTCTGTAATTACAGCCAAAGGAGGGTTAATACCGTATTGAATGAAGGTTTCTAATTCATTAGCCAGTGTGTGTATTTACATAGCTCACCCATACAAATTTCCAATTAAAATCTTTACCTTTTTGCTTCGCTTTGGTTTAATTTTGTCAGATTTTTTTTTTTTTATGAAAATTACTTGTGGTAATTCTCCTTTTACTTTTAAATCTCTCAATTTTTTCTTTCCAGCTAAAAATTTTCGGCCAGCTCTTCATCTCTAAATTTAATTATCACTTTTTTGTCCTCTTTAACTTTTGTTGTAACAAGGTGCATTTTTATGACTTCTGATATATTAAAATTAATATTTAATTTTTCACCCAATTTAACCACAGCTGCCTTTATCTTCTTCATTAGTGGTACACTTTAGCACAGCTATTTCCACATTTCCATTATGGCTATATTGCTCCATATCATTCAATTGATATGTTAATTCTCCAATACATTCTTGTTGGTTTAAACATAAATTTTCCAATCCACTATTTTTATTTTGAAGTTCCTGTTAAACCAGTTTCTGCTGTTGTTGCTCCTGGATCATCACATATATCTTCTAGCTCTTTTTTTTTTTAGGTTGGTAAATTCTACTCGTTATAGTTGATCCATTTTATCATGCAACGCCTTTAAACAGGATTATAACCCTTCCTTATTGCTCAGCTCTTCTTCATTTACGGAGCGTTTAACACCAGTTTCTCCACTTTTTCCTCTGCATGCTTCGCACTTCCATTTCTTTTTCACTTGAGCCCCCATTCTACGCCATGTTCTCTCAGCTAATGAACAAGCAAAATGATACCCCATTTTGCATGCACCACAGATAACAATCGTTATCTTCCGGAAGCTCATTTTCACAACGTCCACACAAATCTGCCATTTTTGGCATATTCCTCAATTCTTCAGGATTGTATTTAATAATCACCAACCTGTGCACGATTACCTGATTATCACTATCTTATATGTCTGTATTGTTGAAAATTATTATCAGTCATAAGTTGTTTGAAGGATGCCGAGATGTAATTCTTATTTAGTCAACTATTTAGAGAATCGTTGGTCATGGAAAGAAGTCTATTTAGAATTTATTTTCGATAGGAGAAATGACCCCTCATGAATAATCTAGATATATTTTTATGAAATGCTTACAATGTTTCAGTTTTGTATGTATTCCTGATCCTATTAATATAAAATTCCAAGAGGTTAGACTTAATAATAATAATAATAATAATAATAATAATAATAATAATAATAAAGAGAAAAATGAATAATAAATAAAATAAAATCAAAGTAAAACAGAAAGAAGGAGAGGTGGAGACTATCCGATTTTTACGAAAGTATAAAAAAAAATAAAATAAAAAGGCAACAGGTTTAAAAGAAGTAGAGATAGGGGGAAAATTAAATTATAAATAGAAATAGCCTTTAAATAACTTAGGGTGTATCTGAAAAGTAACCGTGTGGCGACCATTTGCGACCACTCATGCCCAACCCATCTCAAAAGTCATTGCAAGGCGCGCATGGTCGAATTGATAGCGTCTCAAAAACACCTCTACCAAGGGCGCCCACGGGCAACCGCACGAGACTCTGGTCTGGAGCTGGGTCATTCCGTGGTCCCCCGTGGTCGTTTAGAAATCAAAATGGCAGAGCGATTTAGAGTGGCAAAATATCGTGGTTTTCGATTTTAATTAGTGAATAAAGGAGAACTTATCGATATTTATTATTCAGTTATGACGGCACATGTGTAATATCTTGTGCGATATTTCACATGTCCCGCCACTACAGATATTAACGAAAGATATACATATCTGTGTTGTAGAAAATGAACATAAACATAGTGGAGACGCAGCATTAAGGGAGATATAGAAGTTTTAAAGTAGACATGATGGGGAAAAGAATAAAGAAAAGAAAAGAATAAGTTGGGAAAGAAAGGAGAGAGAGTTATAGAAACGATTAATAAGAATAAAACGAAGAATTTATCTAAGTAATAATAACAGGGAGAAATGAGTAGAGTAATATCAGAGTGGCAAAAACAAATCAAATAAATATAAGCAATATTTCTTTGGTAAGGTTTTTCCTGTTATTATTCTGTAAGAAGTAAAGAAAGAAATTTTATGAAAATCGTAAGTTAAGCGTAACCAATATTGGAATCAAATCTACGATAAGGTAGTAGGCCTATCAGATTTTGGTTAGAGAATTAAGTGGGGAGAGAAGCAGAACAATGAACAGAAGTGTGGGAGAGGCGTTACCCAGGCAACAGCGGATGCCAAGACCGAGTTCTAGGAATTGAGAACAAAAGAAAAAAGGTCAAGACAGCAGAGAAGTCGGGAAACAAAAAAGAGAAACGATATAGAGAAGGAGTTAGAACAGAACCAAGGGAGATTCCAGAGAGAAAAGACGTAACTAGAATTCACAGCTGGTAATTTTGTTCGACCGAGCAAAAAACAAAAGATGTAACGAGCTACTCCGATCGAACCCCAAAGAGGACCGCCAACCAATTCCGATGCCAGAGAGGCAGTACGCCGGCCAGAAGTAGCAGCGGAGCGGCAGGGAGCCAAGGAGCTGGGCACATGGACAGTAGTTCGACGCTACGAGGATCACCACGGCAAGCAGAGCTCGGAGAGCAGCCCAAGAGGCAGGAGCTATAGCAGCAGTGCCGTAGAGAGACATCCTGCAGAGACCGTCCCCAGGCAGAGCTGATGAACGTTACGATAACCAGCGGCATAAATATCTGCAGCGCAACAA
The DNA here is from genome assembly GCA_023313115.1 of Rhysida immarginata. NCBI lineage: Eukaryota > Metazoa > Arthropoda > Chilopoda > Scolopendromorpha > Scolopendridae > Rhysida > Rhysida immarginata. Next base: position 20,473 of record JAHWFO010055380.1, on the reverse strand, counting down.
GTGAAAGTTCAGATAAATGAATGTTCTAAGTGTGTTGAATGGGCCCACGCAATGTATAAATATTGATTAATGGAAGAAAAGTGAAATGGGTCAGTGGGAGAAATATAAGTACGTTATACGAGAGACTGTAGGCCTAACGATAAATTTACTATAGTGCGAACTGACTAATTTAAGGAACTGAACGACGTTTTGATATAATTATGACGTAGTTCTGTTTTATTTGAAGTTAACAGATTAACGAAATTGTAAGAGGGTAGATGATAGAATAATATGTTTCCTTGTTGTTTTTGTTTTGTTTTGCTTTAAATTAAATAATAATGAGAGCAGAAAGTCCTTAGCAATTTAATCTAATTTTTCTTTTGATATTTATGTAATTAAATTATTCTTCATTTAAGTATAAACAATTTTCTTCTTGAATAAATAAATAGATTTCTTTTTAAGCTTAGTATCTGCGAGTGTCATTCTAATATTGATCATAAAGGGGGTTAGTATACAGATTAAGAATTGATCACGGGAATATAATTACAGTCAATTCTCGTTAATACGAAATCGTGGGGACCAAGAAATTTTTTCGTATTATTCATATTTCGTATAAACCAACAATACTAAAAGTGTTATGAAATAAGCACGAAAATAGAGTACTTTAAGTTAGAAAAAATTTTTATTCATCTCTCCTAAAAAAATCTGTAATAACAGTTTGTTTTCGCGCTAAAACAATACTGACAACCGTTCTTTGCTACTTTTCCCTATGAAAGATACCGTAAAAAAACATTAGATACATGTACAAAATTATCGGGAAAAAATACAATAAAGTTTAAATGACGCATGCATACCTCCATGACACTTTTCACCTTTTAAATGATAAGATTTCTCGGGCAGAAGATTATAAAATAGGGCGGTTTCGGTGTCTTCGTGTGCTGCTTTTCACATTCGTTTTCTTCTCAAAGTTCCACCCGATTCAGCCTGTTGTCTTATCTTTTCTGAGTTTTTAAGTATCGTTGATAATGTTGACGGTGGAATGTCAAAGTCTTTAGCAACCTGCCCTTTTATAGCATTTGGTTTTTCCGCTGCATTCAGAATTTGTAACTTAAGATCTAATGAAAGATCCTTTCGTTTCCTTTTGCTTGAAGCTGACATTGAATAAAATTCCTGACTGCAATAAAATTAGATAACTGCGTTGTAGCGATGAGAAAATTGATTTTGAAACAATGCCGATATTGCACTTGTTTAAATAAAGATTTGAGCGCCATGTGACAGGATTTCAGATCTGAATAGCTGAACCAATCAGATTTCGCGAATCAGATTTCCCGTTAGTTTGAAAGCACGTGATTCAGATTTCGCGAATCAGATTTCCCGTTAGTTTGAAAGCACGTGATTCGTTAGTTTGAAAAATTCGACTAAATAACCGATATTTTTTTTATCGAATAATCGACTAGAAATTATCGAATAAAAAGTATCGACTATTCATTTATTCGAATACTGTAATCACATATGAAATGACTTTGAAAATTATTTTTATTAACTTTACACTTCGAAATCTGAAATTTTATCATTAAAATTGTTCCTAAAAGGACTATTTTTCAATAAAATTATGAAATTTTCCTTCGTATAAACCGGATTTTAATAAAAATATGTTCGTATAAAGCAGAAAATTTTACATAGTAATTGCTTTCTCGGGGACGGGCCACAAAATGTCTTCTTATTAACCGGAATTACATATTAACAAGTTTCGTATTAACGAGAATCGACTGTAGTAGGATTCAATGAAAAGTTTGTTTAAGTTTCCTTTATAAGATTTACGAGTAACTAATAATAGCTGGGGTTTAATATTAAAAGCTTTATGTTGAGTGCCCATTATACTATTAGGAATGGGAACAGTAATTTCGGGGTATACTTTAGATTGTAAGTTATATGGGGCGAACAATTGCATCTCAGACTAAGGTTGGTATATGAATAAGTTAAGACTTGTGAACAGGAAGAGAACATGAGATTCGATGGTTGTTAGTAATGGTTCGAGAATTATGACTGAGCTGATAAGTGAATTGAATTAAACGGGTAATCAATAGTTTGTTGGGAATTTAAGTATACAACTGGGTGGTCTGCGATGCAATTAAAGCATAACTAGAGCAATACTTGGTTACAGTAAGTAAAAGGGTAAACCAGTGTGTTGTGCCCCTTGTTTCTTTTTTTTTTGTTGTCTGTTGGATCTAAAGATTATTGAGGTAGAAAGTGATGGTAGTAAGAACGATCAGCGTAATAGATAACTGCAGAGAGGATAGCCAAACACGCCAGAGCGCTATTGCAAATGAGGCTAGAATCAGTAATTTAGATTAGTATGTGGGTTATTAAGCTGGGGTAGAGGAGTATAATTAGAGGGGAAGTATTCAGTAGAAGCAAGAGAGTATCAGGTAGCAACTCCGTTATTTTATCGAAGCCTAGTTACAAGAAATCTACGAGTGAGAGTATACAAGGAGAGTCTAGCTTAGATAATAGATACAGAAAGTGCGTAACAGGAGTAGGCTGTTAGTGACCAGTGTTGCCAGATCAGTGGTAGTAACAGCTAGAAAAAGGGGTAGTAACAGGTAGCTCGCGCATTACGTCACACAGTAAATACATTTTATAATAATTGTTAAGTTTCTTTTAAATATATATAATATATATGGTAGTATTTTAGTATCATTTACATTGGCCTTTCGATGGTTTCGATTTCATTCGCTATCGGCGACACTTGACACTCATTTTATCCACTATAATTCCGTTACAATATAATGAAGATGGGCAAAGAAATTAATTTTAAACAAATGTAATTGACTCACATCATCTCAAACACCAACAAACAAAACGATGCGTGAATGATCTGCAATTAAAATATCGGATAAATTGACAATCTTTAATTCTTATTTTAATAGCTTTTTAAAGTTTTCAAAAAATCATATATTTTTGATACTATAATTTATATATTTTTCGGAGTTTTGTTAAGTTTTATTTTAATATATTTATAAATTCACATGAATTTTTATATAAATATTTATATAAATTTAATCATTTTTACAATACTTTACTTTCATAAATTTAATTCTATTAATTTCGTATAATTTTTTTCATAAATTTTTATAGACATATAATCATTTAAATGGAATGAAGTAAATTCCATGGTTTTTTTTCTTGTTTTTTTTTTTTGTTGTTGTTGTTTTTTTGTTGTTTTTTTTTTAGTTTGCTTTTACTTACTTACTTACTTTTCAAACCCGCTTATCCGTTAGGGTCGCGGGGGCAGCAGCCCTATGGAGGATCTCCAGCGATCGCGATCTTCCGCCATCAGGCGCATGTCCTCCCTGGTAATATCCAAGCGACTCGAACCCAGATTCTCCATGTAGTCTAGCCACCTGGTTCTAGGCCGACCCCTTGGTCTCTTACCCACCGGCTTGGAAAATAACAACTGCCTAGGAAGACTAGTTTGCGGCATCCGTATCACGTGGCCATACCAGCGCAACTGAGATCTCTCAATGCAGAGAAGTAGCGGCTCAACACCTAAAGATTCCCTTATTGTGCTGCTGTACACTCTATCTAGTAGGGTAGCACCTGCCACACCTCTCAGGAATCTCATTTCGGCCGCTTGTAGCCGCGATCGCACTCTTTCGGTCATTACCCAAGCCTCATGACCATAGGTGAGAATGGGGACAAAGATAGATTTGCAGACGGAGAGCTTGGCTTTGTTACCCCAGCTCGCGTTTCGTTACCACAGATCGCCACAGTTCACATCTGAAACAGCTTGCTGCACCGATCCGAGCATCCAATTCTTTCTCCTGCCATCCATCACTCGTGAATGCAATCCCGAGATACTTGAATTTCTCCACCTGTCTCAATGAGGCTCCCCTAACATGGAGAGCGCACTGAGCAGGCTGTCTTGAAAGAACCAGAACTTCGGTTTTAGCCACACTGATCTTCATCCCAGCTTCTTCACATTTGGCTGCAAACCGGTCTAGTGCATGCTGAAGGTTCGTGCGAGAAGACCCAAGCAGGACAAGGTCGTCCGCAAAGAGCAACCTCTCCACCAGGCAGTCGCCCACACAAACACGCTCATCGCCTCGGCTGCCCCTGTCTATCCAGTCCATAAAGACAATGAACAAGATGGGCGACAGTACGCACCCTTGGCGGAGTCCAACACCCACGGTGAACGGTCTTGACTTAATACCATTTATCCGGATACACATCTCAGAGCTTTCATACAGAGACATGATAGCAACCAGCAATTGCCCATCCACTCCATACTCTTGCAACACTTGCCAGAGCTTCTCCCGAGGAACCCTGTCATATGCTTTTTCGAGGTCCACAAAGCAAGCGTAGACCTCTTTTGCATACTCCCAGGATTTCTCAAAGATTTGCCTTAGAGCAAAGATGTGATCCGTCGTGCTTCGGCCAGGTCGGAAACCACAATGCTCCCCCGACAGTTTGGAGTCGACTATTTCCCGACTTCTCTTCTCCAGACACTTAGCGTACACTTTCCCAGGAATGCTGAGCAAAGAGATGCCTCGATAGTTGTTGCAATCTCTCTGATCTCCCTTTTTGAAGATAGGGATCACAATTCCTGTCTGCCATTGCTTAGGGGCCTGTCCAGATATCCAAGCAACCTGACACACTCGAGTCAGCCACAGGATACCATCCTGATTTAAGGCCTTTAACATCTCGGACCGGATTTCATCATCACCTGCAGCTTTGCCAGTCTTCAGGGACTTAATTGCCCATCTGACTTCTGTTTCAGTGATACTACCGTGACTATTCTCCGCTCCAAGGTGCATCTCGTATGCCTCAGTTGTTGTTGTCACCGGATTAAGAAGAGATGCAAAGTATTCCTTCCACCTATGCAATACGCTCTCCTCCGTTTTCAGAAGCCTCCCATCTGAACTCTTAATAGTTTGTGATGAAAGAGACTTCTTTCCACGGAGGCGGCGCACGGTCTGCCAGAACACCTTGTTTGCCGAACCATAGTCTGCCTCCAATTTCTCCCCGAACTTCTCCCAGGCCTTGGCTTTAGCTGTTGATACTGTCTTTGCTGCTGCTTTTCGCGCCTCAGTGTACCGCACTCGACTCGAAGTTGACTTATCTGCAAGCCATAGCAAATAAGCTTCCTTCTTTGCCTTGACAGCTTCTTGGACTTCACCGTTCCACCATGCAGTCCTTTTCTCACCGCCCTGCGCCACACTCAGCCGCTTACGACCACAGCACAAAGCAGCCGAAGTAATCACAGCAGTTTTAAACAACTGCCACTCCTCTTCAACAGTACCATGATCACTGGGTAGTTCTTTGAAACTTGAAGATATGCTATCTGCAAAGGTCTTCCTCACAGCTCTATCCTCCAGTGCCTCCCATTTGATGCGCCAAGTTTGTCTGAACCTAGTATTTCGCTTGGTTGGCATGGATTCAGAGAACCGCAAAGTGCAGACAACAAGGTGGTGATCAGTTGATAGTTCTGCCCCTCTTCTCACACGAGTATCCAACACTGATCGGAATAAGTCAGCTGAAACAATTACAAAATCAATCAGTGACTTCTGGTCCATTGCATCCCTGTACCAGGTATACTTATGGACATCCCTGTGCTGGAAGAAGGTGTTTGTGATGGAAAGTCCATTGTTGCAACAGAGATCCAACAAGCACCTCCCATTCGCATTTAAATCGGGGTCACCATTCCTCCCAATCACGCCCCTCCACGTTTGGTCATCAGCCCCTACGTGTGCATTGAAGTCGCCCATCAGGATGACAGAATCTGCACTCCCTCTCCTGCTAAGAGCAGCATCAACTTCATCTAGAAAAAGTGGGTACTCTGTGACTGCATTCGGAGCATATGCAACGAATAGAGAGAGAGACCGTTTCCCTATCTGAAGCCTCAGGAGACACAGTCTTCCACCTAAGGGGGTCCAATCTGCAACATAATCTGCCAGCCGGGGACTTGTGAGTATCCCCACTCCCGCCTGGGCAGTCATGTTAGGGTTGACACCAGAGTAGAAAAGCTTCCACCCTCCTTCTAAGTCCACAGTTCCAGAACCCGGACGTTTCGTAGAGGTAATAACTATGATATCCAGTCGATACCGTTTGGCTTCCTCCACTAACTCTGATTCCTTTCCTGTCATGGAGAATACGTTCCAAGTGCCGATTGACAGCACCCGATCCCGTTGTCGCTTTACCAGTTTCTCCTCCTGGGTAAAGGCATGCGCTGCCCCCGACCGTTTCCCCAAGCGCATAGCGAGTGCACTGGTGGGGCTTCTCGGAGGCATTGCTCCGAGATAACAGCCGGGAGACTGTCGACTATTTTTCGAACGAGAGCCTCTGCCTAACTCCCGAACGCGGGTGACTTTAACCTGCGCCACACCCGATGCAGTATAAATTCTCTTATTTATCAACATCATGAGATATGTTTGTTTGGATACTCTTCGTCTCACTTCTCAACCATGACCTTTCTGGTAAGGGTGACCCTAAGGTAGCCGTGCTACAACCAGCATAGCTCACAGAATCCCTGAAGCACCCAAACCCCTGACCCACGGTAAGGGGGCATCCACTTTTGTTATTTTCTCTTCTTCAATGTTTGAGACAATACAAACAAATTTTTAATTGCGAGGTCTTCATCATGATATTCGTGTGGAGTCCACCCCCTTCACTTTTTATTAGAATTATTAGAAATATTTATTATTTCATGTGAATAGCAAAATGCGTATATATTATATATATAAATGATAAGAGAATAAGATTGGCGAAGAATATATATTATAAAGACAATAATAGCTCATAAAGGTGAATACGGCGTTATTATAAAGTTAATACAAAGTAAATACGAAGTTAATATGAAGATTGGTTCTTAATACGGAGTTTTATTTTATTATTTTATTATTTTAGAGGTAATTTCAAAATAAATTTTTGCTTCATTTTTAAAGAAATTCTTGATTCAGGCGGATTTCTATTGTTGAATTTAAAAAAAATAATTTAAAATCATTTTTTTTAAATAAATAAATTAAAATTTCATAAGACTGACAGGTACTTTTTTATTCAATGCATTTCTCTCTTCCCCTTGTCAAATCCTCGAAAGAAAGATTTTTCTAATTACGATTTATTTACATAAGAAGCGGCGTATAGTTAAATTATAAAAAGTATTTATGATAATCTGTTTGAGACAACTGAAGACAAGAAAGAGCAATTGCATCAATTTTGACCAGGTGTCAGATGCCAGGTGTGAGGTTGTTTACAAATTGTGTTCTGAGAAAAACAATCCATATATGGTCACCCACGCTCGTCCAATAGATCACCTCATTGTGAAGAACGAATGAGAGCAATTAACGTGTGTGTCAACCCATCACGGTCCAATAAGGATCGTGGGAATGGTAGAAGCATTAGCGTTTTTCATGTATAAATGGTCCCGAATTTTGGAGATAATCAGATCTGCCAAGAGAGATTCACCCCGGATGATAGAGAGAGAGAGAGAGAGAGAGAGAGAGAGAGAGAGAGAGAGAGAGAGAGATGCCGGACGAGGCGGAGAGACAGGCAAGTGCTTACGCCTACAGAGTCAGAGCTGCCGCCTACAGAGTCAGAGCTGCCGCCTACAGAGTCAGAGCTGCCGCCTACAGAGTCAGAGCCGCCGCCGATTCACTGAGTCAGAACCGCCGCATAGCGAGAGCAGAGTCGCGACAAGGAGAGGAGAAGCCACGAGTAGAACACCCACCACCGCCGTTGAAGAAGGTAACCACTTGCACTCCTATTCGCCTATATTCTAACCACCACTCTCCGAATATTTTGAGAATAGTCTCAGTATATTTTGTGAATAATAAGTTGTTAATTAGAGAATGTTTAGAGTACTTGTCAAATAGCATTAGAAATCCCTTAGGGAGTGAGATAACTTGTAATTTTATTCATTTATTTATTTATTTATTTATGAAAAGAAAACTTTTACAATGACCCTGTCCAGAGCCGGTATGGCCTCTAGGCCGACAAGTGCGGTCTCCGGAGGGTAAAACAAAAATAAAATAGTAGTTTATTAATTATCTGGAATTTTTGTAATAATTAATATTAATAGATTTTATTATGCAAAATTTATGTTAGTATTAGAGTTTGAATAGAGAATTTAATATGTTAGTCGAGTAAGGGCATTAGGGGTTAATTGAGTTTAGGAATGATTTTATGTTTCTTTTAAAGGAAGCTGGGTTTGGGGCTTGCCTTAAATACTCTGGCAAGATAGCCCACCATTTTGTTCCTGCATGGGAGATGCACTTACTTTGGTAGTGACGCTTGGCGAATGGGCAACGTACTGAGGAGGCAGATCTAGTGGGGTAAGGGTGAAAATCGCGTTGAAACTGTATTATTGGTGGATTAGGAACATATAGATAGCCATTAATTATCTTAAAAATGAATGATAGTAGCTGCTGGATATAAATTTGATGTATTGTTAGTATTCGGAAATGTCCAAAGTAATGAGTTACTGAATATAGATTTGGAATTTTTAAAAGTATTCTAAAAAACCTTTTTTCATGCGGAAGATTCTGGTTAGGTTAGTATTAGAAGTAGAACCCCAAAATTGAACACCATAACTTAGTGATGAATGGATAAGTGTATTGTATAGTAACAATAATATTTCAGTAGGGAGATATTGATGTTGTGATATTATACTTAATCTTTTACTAAGAGTCTTGGATAATTCATTTATATGGTTATTCCAGGAAAGGTCAGGTGATAAATGTAATCCAAGGTATTTAAAAGTATTAGTAGGAGATAAAAGGACTGAGTTGTAATAAATTAGCAACTTGTGAGGGACAGATTGTTTATTTTTTTGGGCAAAAATCATGTATTTGGTCTTGTTAAGATTTAAAGATAACTGGTTTATTTGGATCCACGGATGATGATGGTCAGTTGTGGTAGAAGGTTTTAGTTGGCAAAAAATGTTGGCAATTTCTTCTGGGCAAGTAGGAGAGATAAAGAATGAAAGGGATGTAGGGGGGAGTATTGTAAGGGTAATGTAAATCAAAAGTGGATATATTAGGAGCGGGGGGTAATAGAGACTTTAAAAATTCTGTTAAGGAGGAAGAAGTAATATTGGAAAGGTCAGAGAATGGTATAGATGATGATGGTGGGCCACGGATAAGTTGGTTTAATGCTTTCCATTTATGTTTACAATTTGAGATTTTGAGAAGAAAACAGGTATAGAATTCTTGCTTTGTAGATTGAATGATGTTGCGTGTGAAATTTGAGAATGATTGGAATTTAGTTTAAGTACGTTGGCAAGGGTTACGGCGGAATTTATGATATAGTGCATTCTTATGTGCTATTAGGTTGAATATATAATCATTCATCCAGGGTTTGCGGAAGGGATGACTAGGTTTAGGAGGAGAAGGGAAAACAAAAGGAAAATAGCGATTAAGCCCCAAGGTAATGTGAGTCAGAAATTTTTCCATTAAAATATTAGTATCTACATCATTATTGAAGATACCTAGCCAGTCAGTTAGCTCTAGATAGGAATGAAAAATTGCTAATCTAGGAAATGTAACTAATCTGTGTTTACTGACAGGAGATGACGAATTAGGAATTGATACGGGGACAGAGAGATAAAAAATTGGGAAATGATCTGATATAGCTAGGTCAATGGACCCACCGAGGCTATTATCAGAGAGGGTTGTGAAACACTGATCAATGGCTGAGTATGTTTTGTAGGCAGTGGAATAATGGGAAAAAGAGGGAATTACTTGAGTAAGCCCAGAGCAATGCATTAGATCTAAAAAATTATCTAGACTAGGGGATGATTTTGAAAAATGTATATTAAAATCACCCATAATAAATAATTTCTTATTTGTTGAGCAGAGGTCTAATAACATAGAAGAAATATAATTTAAAAAAATTGAGAATTCACCAGAAGGTGGGCGGTAAATTATACTAATGGTTAAATTTTTGTTAACTGAAATCGTTAAGATCTCATAATTGGGAGTAATTTCTGTATATTTAGAACAAGCAACGAAGTGTAAAGAATTTGAAATATATAATACAATGCCTCCTCCTTTCTTTTGTTGACGACTAATAGCAGTGCATGTATAACCATCAATGGTGGGGACTTCAGATATGGTATGGGTCCAGGTTTCCGTTAATGCTATTATGTGTGGGGGAATTTTAAGCAAAGATAGGGATAAGAGAAAAGTGGTGAAATTTGCCTTGATGCTACGAATATTTAAGCAATATAGAAATAAGTGGTGTTTAAAGGAGTCTGGGAAATGATTAGTTATAAGTGTGTTAAAGTTATCAAGTGAGATGGGTTTGTCAAAAGACGACATAAGAAAGAAGTTAATTATTTAACAGAATAGAAATGGTATCACCAAAAAAACATAAAAATATTAGAAAAATAAAAATAAAATATATTAGTTAATCAATACGTTCGAGGTCATTTAAGGAGCGAATTGTTACGAGATTTTCAGCTGAATTTTTCACCATTATCTTCCCATTTCGTGACCATGCATTTAAAAACGCACGGACGCTCAGTCGTTTCTGTTTGTCGACGTCGCCGAAACGAGTTCCGCTCAGCGTCGTCGTGGTGAACGAGGACGGGGCTAAAGTGGTGGTGGTGGGTGGGTATTTTGACAAAATTATGGAAATTTTGTTTTAGCGGTCATTAGTAGACGAAATCGGTATGGTGTTAAGTCCTCAACCAGGCCAAGAGTTGAGCCTCTTAACTTACTCCGATTTTTTAAAATCAGATCCTTCTTAATGGTGGAAGAAAGTTGCATGATGATTGTGCGTGGTTTCGTCGAAGTACGAGAGCTGAGTCTGTGGATTGCAAGAAAGTCAGAAAAGGACAATTTAACGTTCAGCTTTGATGAGAATAGTTCACAGCATTTGTCGAGTAGATTCTCAGTGGGCTCTTCAGGGAGATTGAAAAGGCGAATGTTTGTACGCCGGGAATACTGCTCGATATCGTCAATCTGAAGTTTTAAAAGATCCGTCTGAAAATTATCATTGATAGAAATGGGGAGATCCGGGATGTTAACTGGAGTAGATTGGGCTAAGGACAGCTCAATAGTGGTAAGACGAGAGTCAATTTCTTTTAATCGTGATTCCGATGCGGCCTCTAAGTTCAGATAGGACATCATCAAGTTTTTCAGTGAACTTTTGCAGAATCAGATCTGCAAGGTGATCTAATGTTTCAGAGTTGGAAAAGTACTTAATTATACTTTTCTCAATAGAGGATTCGATGATCTCAGTTGACATTTTAACAGGAGAGTCAGAAGGAGTATTTCTAGTTGATGGTTTCCTAATTTGATTCTTCTCATCTCTCAATGGCATGATGGGAAATTGGACGCTGTATTTAAATCAGGAAGATTCAAGAAGTAGATCATTGTAGAAACATCGATATAAAAATGACACCATTTCAATCTGTAGGTATTCTGTTAACCGATCTGGATATTCATGCTTGAGGTAAAAAAGATCTAACTTCAAAGGCTGAAGGATGAAGTTTATAGCAACAATGCAAACAATATTATCTTTATATTTTTAAACAACCAGCTTAGGAAAGTCTAAACAATGAACTGTGGATTGTTTGATAAAATGAGTTCTTTTCTTTATCCAAATTTGTAAAATACTAACTTAAAATATCCATGGAACGAGAAATTTTAAAGTGTAATGAACCAAAAAGATTGGTGCAGGAGGATCTCCAGAAGATGTTACAACAGGTTGGCAAGAATAAATAGATAATATATAACAAAATACCTAAAAACTCACGCAAATATGTCCACTGCAATAACAACACTGCCGTCGTAATAGAGATCTTATGCAGAGGATAATAACTTTCTTTTAGCAAAGGTTACAGCTTATACAAGGTGTCTCAGAATTCATTGTACAAACTTCTAGAAGAGTTAGTATTCGATCAAATTTTAATGGTATACAGTCCTATGTACCCTGTTATTCCCCCAAATTTCATTAATCTAGGTTTTACAGAACCTGAGTTATTAACTTGTTGATCTTGGTGGCAGCATTTTTACTTCTGTTCATATCTCAGTTATCGTTCAAATTCAGACCTAAGTTCATATGAACTTTTTTGCTTAGAATCACCCATACTAACTCCCCTAGAAGTTTGTACAATGAATTCTGAGACACCCTGTATATGGTTGTCTTGTATTTAATATTAATCCTTTTACGGCGATGAAGTAAAATAGATAAGGAGCTACAGACAGAAATAGAATATCATTATAAAGAATCGTTATAAAAACTGTATTGATTACTTGGTATATTGAATTTATGTGAATAGTTAAAGAATTATTGTTTCGTATCTATAATTGTATAATTGTTTATGATAATCTATAAACTTATAGTTATAGTTTCATATTTTTGATGCAAAACATTATTGGTTTATTAAAATTATTGAGGAGTATATTGTAGCTAATAATACAGTTAGGAATTGCAGTAAGAGAGATAATATAGAATAATAAGATATTGGGATTGGTGTATATAAAGAATTGGTGTATATAAAGAATAAAATTAATTGTAGTATTATAAGATCGTTGTTATAAATCTTCTTCCATCTATCTCATAATCCACCCTATCTGTCTATCACCCCTAAGACCTGGAAGAGGGGTCTTGTTTTCTTCTCCAGGCACGAACCAACCACTCGGGTAACCGTAATAATCGGTTGGAAGGTGAATCAAGGTCACCGATAATTTGGTCACTCATTCGAACTATTAGGCACTCATTCAAAATTATTAAAAATTCTTATCAAATTAATATTTAACGGGGCCCGGGTCATCACATTCGTAAGATGAATGTCACCATTGAAAATCTCGGAATCGTCTCAAAAGTCGCCAAGACCACGTTCGATGAACACAACCATACCATGTGACCTGGTAATCTCCTGGTCATCGCACGGTTACTTTTCAGATACGCCCTTAGAGATAGGAAAGGGATAAAAGGGAGGAAAAGCCTGAAAAAATGATAGTACAGTTAAAAAGTAAGTGAGGGGGAAATGGTCAAAAGGGGAAGGAACTAACACCAGAATGTGATGATGGAGAAGAAGATGGAGCAGAAGAAGATGTAGCAGATGTTAGGAGGAGACAGCAGGGTCAGTAGATACCACCCCAGAAGGGCGGGGGGGGGGGGTGGAGGCAAGTGGAAATGGCAAGAAGAACTAATAGTAAATTTGGAGCAAGAAAATAACAAAACAATTGAATATTAAAAAAAATAGTGGACAGCGGAAAATGCTAATGCTAAAGTACAACAAACTATTGTAAAATATAAAATAGGGAAGGAATTCTTATAGGGACTAAGTATAAAGATAGATATCAGCACGCTTGAGTCAAAAAAGGAAAAGAAATAAATAAATAAAAATAAAGTTGAGAGAGGTTAACCAGGGAGAGGTTAAAAATAGATAGGAGAATAATAATAACATTAAATTAATAAAATCCTAATACGAAACAGGTGGTAGAACAGGTAATGATGACCAGCTCTCGGACTCTGGCCACTCGTTGGACATAGACTACTTGCTACTTGGCTAGGCGGGATTGAATAGGTTACAGGAGGGGAAAAACTGTGCTCATCTGGGAGGGCGTTAGGAGACACATTTGACCCCCATGAAAGCTCAACAATAAATAAATAAATAAATAAATAAATAAATAAATAAATAATATTGATGAAAGCTCAATTCAATTCAGTTTTTTTAGTGTGTTCACACAGCTAACTCAAGCCAACACGTTAAACTTGTTAATTAAAAATAAAAAAGATATAAATAATAATTAATAAAAAATTATAATTAATAAATAAAATCAAAATAAAAAGCCTAATGTTTCGGATAAAGACTATCCAGGGTGCGTACGCTTTGTGAAAAACAAAATTCAAGGACTTTCAAGACTTTTCCAGGACAAATGATGGTAAAATTCAAGGACTATAGTCACACTTTAATGGTAAATGAAAACACATTTTAATGACATTATATAAAGATATTTAATGAAACATTCCAATTTTTTCATTACAAAATCCTAGGGAAAAAAAATAGCAAATTTAAAATTGTTTTATTCACAAGTGTATATGTTCATAAAAAAAAAAATGTAGGCTACCTTCAGTTAGTCGTTTTTAGTAAATCATATTGAGTTGTTATTTCACGATACAATTCTTTTATTAATCCCATTTTCTCATCTGCCGATTTTCTGAAGCTATTGGATTTGACAATAAAATCAAAATTTCTTTCGGTTTCTGCCCTTTGTGCCATTTCATCCGCAGATTTTAATAATACTGCCACATCTTTTTCAATACTTTTTTTTTTCCTTTTTCATATGATCTAAATCATCTTGGATTGCGTTTCTTTTTTTTGACTACTGAAACATGTGTTTCCTCTTTTGATTTCATTTGTAAATAAACCATATATTTTTGTCTGGCACTTTCAACACTTAATAGGAGGGATTTGGAGAGATTAACATTTTCAATCCGACCAACATATGAAATGTGATCATATAAAATCCTTTGAGATGTAATAGAATTTTCCTGCATATTTTCAATAATAATTCACTCCCTTTCTTGGATCTGCTGGTGCATAGAGAGGGAAGTAAACTTGCCTTCAGTATCTACAGGAAGCCTAACTATGTACCAGCCTATATCCACAGCAATTCCAACCACTGTTTTGGCCACAAGCTGGCTGCGTATAACCACATGATTCACCGAGCATTGAACATCCCTATGAAGCGAGAGAAAAGGAACATGGAATTCCGCCTGATCAAAGAAGCTGCTGCTGCCAATGGTTTCAATAATGAAACCGTTGATAAATTAATTAAGAGGCATAACTTCATGTTGAAACTTACGGAAGCCACAACCCTTACTCATGGAACTCGGGACAGGAAGAAATATTTTTGCCTACCATATAACAGGAGGTTAACTAGAGGCCTGGAGAAAATCCTAGGATTGTTTGGTCTTCACGTGGCTTACAGAAGTAGCCAAACGTTGAGAAGACTCTTAGGCAATACCAAGGATAAAATCCAGACAAGAGAGAAATCCGGGATATACGAAATCACGTGTGGCACTTGTGACCACAAATATATCGGACAAACCCGCAGAAGAATTGAAACCAGAATTAAGGAACATTTTGACTACGTAAGAAACCACAGACCAGAAAAATCAGCTTATGCTGAACATATAATTAATACTGGACACGTTATGAAGACAGAAAACTTCAACATTCTACATGTGGCTGATGACTACAAAAGACTTAATTTCTTGGAGTCCCTGGAGATTATGAAGTGCGAAGAACAAAAACTCCTGAATCATGATGCTGGACCTCTCGATCTATCACGATGGGACACATTGTTAGCCCATGCTAAATAACGGTTTTCTTGGCCCCCTTTTCCCCTTTTCCCCTTCCTTTTGTTTTTTTTTTTGGATTTTTCTTCTGTATTTTCTGTTAAGACTCTGTAGAGCTCTCTCCTAGGTCCGCTAAGTTGGACCAACCACTCTTGAGTGGCAATTTCTGTTGCGCCCTATTGGCTTCTTAATCCTATATAAACCTTCTCCTTGTTTGTTACCTCGACTCATACTGATGATACTACCTGGTAGTTGAAATGTATACATTTATGAAGATTATTAAAATTCTTTTGTGGAAAAGTGGCATCCTTCCTTCATCTATACACAAGTATCCACAGATCATAAGGTCAGTTATATTTTATATATTTTTTAGTTTTCAATAATAAGTTCCTTATTTATCGAATAACCTCTTTCCACAGATGCTTGTCCATGTTTTAAAAGTAATAGAGACTGAATAATATTTCACAACTGTTTGAAGGATGGATTTGAAGACATATATTCATTAAACAATACATCAATTCTTGATGCCTCTTCAGTTGAATCAAAATTTATGAAACCCGAGTTTATTTTTGCTACATCAGTTACAAATTCTTGGAATTGCCATAACACACTGTCACACTCTTCAGGCTGGAGGCGATGCGCATCTACAAGAAGTGTTAAAATTGATTTGAAATTTTTCACACAAGAATGTCCATCTGTGGCCATTAATTGGGGGTCTAAACACTTAAGGTGACCGAACAAGAGAATACTGCATGGGGTTTTTAACTAGTAGTTTTGAAAGTAGTTCTTGTAAAAATGTTCTGCATTGTATTCGGAAATCCATAGTTTGCCGCTCACTAACATTCTTTGATATCAAACTCTTTGTTATTGTTTCTGCTTGAAAACAGAATGAGCTGTATAATTCTGTCATTGAAATATAAGTTAAAGAGCTGTATAATTGAAGATGTTCATCCATTACAGTCTTCTTAATAAAGCGATTCATTAAACTTCTAATAATTTTCTCCCATATCCTTACCTAGAAATGGAAGCAAAGGTTTATCTGCCTGATATCCTTTTAAAAATGGCAATAGCTGTTTAGCAACCGAATTAAAAAAGTGCAACTTCGGTATGGTAAAAGGATCTTGTAAGAACTTGTGTATTACATCAAAGGAAGTAGTGCTAGGATTTTTAAATACTCTTTTGCTAATTTCATTATTGTATTTTTCAAAATATAACCAAAGTTCAATAGCTCTCTCACAAGCAGGTGAATTTTCCAGCCATCTGTGTGGACAAAATTTGAGTGGCATTTTTGGTGCGCCTATTTTATGTACAAAATCGTCTCTTCTTGCAGGAGAATCTTTGAATAATCTGTACATGCTTGTAAGAAGTTTTTCAATCTGTACATGCTTGTAAGAAGAAATCGAAGCTTGAAACGAATCAAAAAATTTCCAGTTCACGTTCGGCCCATCCATTGATAATTGAAGAATATTTTTTGTTGGCAGGCATTCAATACATTGTCGAAATAGTTCCATCATTTTATCTGCTGTTGCATGTCCCAAGAAGACTGAACTAAAATATCTTGTTTGGATGTACCATCTTCCCATAATCTAACGTGAACATCCATTTGTTTTGTTTGAGTAAATTTGTTTAAACTCTCATCAAATAAAATTACGAAATGTTTATTTTCACGTTTAATATTACTGACAAGAAGGGATTTAAAATAAGGAGCCAAGCCAAAGCAACAGATGTAGGCACATTTTTTTTTTCTCCGCAGAAGAAATTTTCCGCTATCACACTGTCCGGAAACATGAGTTTAAATAATAAATCGTTACCAGCACATGAACGATAGGAATAATTACTTTTAACTACCTTTAATGCCCAAAGTGTTTCGGCTTTGATCGTCATATTTTTCTCCCGAGGAATTCACAATGTTGAAGATGATGGGATGGAAGTTGTTGGCATATCTTTACTAGATTTATCCAAGCGTATTGTTTTTATCACGTTTTTTGAAGAGCGAAAGATGTTTTTTACCTTTCATATGGCTCCTTAATGCAGATTCACCCATACTGGAAATATCCACGTTCTTCAAGCATAAAATACATTTTGCAATGTGACGATTATTAATAGCTTTTGATATCCAACTTGCATAGACAGGATTTTTAAGCCAAATTTCGTTGAATGAACATTTACCCACATTTCGAATGAACATTTTTTTTTATTAGCGTGCCTTGAATTATTAGTGAATCCAGCAAACAGAAAACGAAAGTAAAACAGAAGCGTTAGCGACTACAGCAACAATTTTATGAAACGGTGAATTAAAGAATGAACTACAAATGGTCGGTTTTCAAGGATTTTCCAGGTTCATCTAAGAAAACCTTCATTTTTCCCGAATATTTAAGGCCTTGAAAAAAATTATGAAATTCAAGCATTTTCAAGGTTTCCAAGGATTTTCAAGGTTTCCAAGGCCGCGTACGCATCCTGACTACCCTTTATCAAAGCAAAAAGGATAATTCTCTAAAAGCAAAGAATATTAGAGAATTATCCTGAAGTTCTGAAAGGAGTACTTAAGGATGACGGTCAGGGCGTGCCAAAAGAAGAGGGACTGTCGAATATTTCGCGAAATTTACATTGGATCGAAAAACTGAAAAACACGTATTCAATATTTTTCAAAAATCTATCGAATGACACCAAATATGACCCCCACACGGGGGTGGAGCGGGGGGCAACTTTGAAATCTTAAATGGAAACTCCCATTTAATTTTCTAAATTACCTCTAACCACCACCAATAAGTGAGTGGTGGCTTTGCAGTATAAAAGATGGACAACAGGATTATCGACTAGTTTCGCCATTTATTCCCAGCTTCTTCAAGGATACACAACAAGAGGCTCGCAAGCCTTTATATACAGAAATTTGGGTACAAATGAACCAATGAGCATGGAGGTACAGGGCAAGACAACAAAGTAACCAATACGAAAATTAACCAATAAGACAAATAAACTAAGGAGAAAAGCAAACCAAAAATGTGCGGGGTCGCAAACGCGGACCGAAAAGAGGTCGTATCCGGTAGTCAAAATGACAAGTGGATTTACTAACAGGACCGTATAAATAAAAAACTGAATGAAAAAATTTTTATATAAAGCAAAGTACAAAACGAAAGGATTTACAAAAGGTCTGACAGAGGATTGAGCATGGCGAACACATCGAATTCAGTTTGGCGATTGAGTAATTGGTCGGGGTTGAACTTCTTGGCCTTGTAAATCTCGATAGATTCCAGGGTGGCTGTTTTGGACGGTTTATTGCAAACGTGCATAACGGACATCACTTCGCTTTGTGGTCTAAGGTGGTGTCCGGTGCTTATCAGGTGGTTGGCATAATGTGAACAGTTGTCTTGATTATTGTATGATCTTTCATGGTCCTTAAAACATATAGCAAAGCTGCGAGTTGAGAGGCCTATATAGTATTTGTCACAGTAGGTACAACTTAGGCGGTATACCCCTGGTTGATCAAACTTATTGTTATTAACGGTGGAGGGTGGATTCAGATGACGGAGAGAAAGGGGGGAGAACGTGGGGATACTCGCAGGCCGAGGGAAGACAGATACATAGATAGCTGGGCATAATGGGGGCCCAAGTATAACAAGGAGACCCATTTCTTGGAGGGGGGCAGGGGATTAGGCGGGTTGAGTCCAAGGAGGGCACGTTTCCTGCGCTGGAGTATACGGGAAACAGTAGACTGTGAGTACCTGTTCATATGAGCAAGGGAGCGGATGAGGCGGAATTCAGCTAGGTGGGCGGGGAGGGGGTTGAGTGGGAGCTTCAAGGCCCAGTCAATAAGGAAACGTAAGGAAGCATGCTTGTGTATAGGTGGGTGTGAAGAAGAGTAGTGGATAAGGTTGGAGGAGGTAGTTGGTTTGCGGAATATGGAAAAGGTTAAGCAGTTGGTGTGGACATTGTTAGTAATAAGGACGTCTAGGTATGGGAGGGATCTGTTATTTTTGGTTTCGAAGGTGAATTGGATATGAGGGGAGAACGAATAAAAAACATCAGCAATGACAGGCGGGGCGGTTAACCGGGAATCATACAGTATAAGGATGTCATCGACATAACGGTAGTAGGCGATGATGCTAGTATTATTAAGGAGGGGGGTAACTGTAGAATTATAGTAAAATAATTTTCTATGCTAACTTTATTAAACATTTGTATTAGTTTAGTTAATAATGCAATCAATAGATGGCATAAGTTCTAGTAATAATGAAAATTACATATATTATTCAAAACAATGTATTAGAAAGATTGTTGCATGCAAAAATTGAAATTAGTCTTCCTCCATGTAATATGTTCGAATTTCTCTCGTCCAGTAAAGTTGATGGTTTCTTATATTAAATGGTTGCAATTCATTATATCTTACCTAGTTCATAAATTGGAATATCAAGCTAACAAAGTTTCCCGATAAAAATACTGCCAACGTCTGTGTTAGTAAGTCTTTCGAAAGAAAACTTTCGTAATTTTTCCAACAAGGTTATGGGCCCAGCACGCTTCCACTGCGTGAGTAGGCCTACGTGCTTCCACGCCGGACTTGCATGGAACCAGATGGGCGAGATATTCGGCGATCTTTTAGTAGTGAACTGTGTATTTTATTCCCGAAATTGATACTGCCTGTTTTCTTCGTTTTTACGAATTGCAAAACAAATAAAAACATGGAACTTTCATCGATGTCGGCCGGGTCGAGTGGCGGATTCGCATTCGAAAAACTGTCATCGCGAAACTACGCACATTGGAAATTTTGTATGCGCATGCTGTTAAATGACCGTGGTTTATACGGATTCATCGATGGGACTGAAAAAGAGCCGAGTGCAGACGCTAAAGAACGTGAAAAGACTGTATATAAAATTCGAAAGGCACGGGCTTTATCAACGATCGTTGTTGGTGTGGAGGACGAATTACATGAACTCTTGAAGGATGAAACCAACGCTAAATCTGCATGGGAAGCTTTAGGAAATGCTATGGAGCCCACTTCTCTGGCTCGAGTCGCAGTACTTCGCCAGAATTTCATCAACCTCAAGATGAAGGAGGGTGAGTTGATGGCCATTTACCTTAGCAGAGTGAGCAACGCTGTCAAGGATCTCTGTGATGCTGGGATGAACGTTGAAGACGACGAATACGCCTTTCAAATGATCAGCAGACTTCTGGCAGAGTATGA
>JAHWFO010055378.1:55299-77906 GCA_023313115.1 Rhysida immarginata | reverse complement strand
ATTGTGTACAATCTGAATATACCATTAAAAATAGGGGTTCCTATTTAAGATTTCAAAGTTACCCCCTCTTTTCCCCGCGAAATAATTCACTTTTGATTTTGGACATTTTTTCGTACAATGCTTAGTTTCCGAGATATTCAGTATATTAGACACCGTGCGTAATACGCTTTAAAATTATTACTCGGGTCTTGAAAAATTTCCGTGTATAATGCGGATCCATGTATTAAACGTGCCCATTGTATTGTATTATAATTGGACTTCTTATAACAAAATAATTTATTCATTGCATTGATACATATGTATGAAAGCGAACTTAGTCATCACCACTAAAGAGCAATAAAAATATTGGAACAGCAGCAGAGAACTCTATTGAGCATTTGATGAATTTATTCAAATACCAGAATTTCTGAGTACATGGATGAGAATCTACTTTTATCCTTTGATAGCTCTGAAGCTTTTTGTTAAAATTCTCGAAAACTCATTTCCATGCCACATTGTACAAAATGGAGTTACCACGCGAAGTTTTATCTTTTGACGAAAATTTTTCCTGAACATTGAAGCAAAAGAGGGTTTTAGGAGAGGACGGTTGATTCGTCAAAAGTATCGACGAATCTATTAAATGTCGCACGCGACTGCTTGTAACGCGGCGATTGGTTGCACACGCGCCGCTGGAAGACACCGTTCGATGATTAATGAGGCGACAGGGGCCTCGACGATGACCTCGCCGATACGGATTGACATTTTGTAAAATGGTTTCCTTTATCTCAACCACCAGTCGAAGGGAATGAATGACGCCATTATTATGACAGCGACTCCCATCGCTCTGTGTCCTCAGTCGTTCTTTTCGTGCGCCGAGGTGAATACCAATGATGGGGGAGCTCGTGACCCCAAAACAAGGTAGTCACCCCGAACGAACCCCTTAGGATCTTTGTTAGTCTTAAAGGTGGATGTGTTGAATAAGAAATTTAAGTTTAACGCTCAAGTTTTTTGTGAGAAGTTGGTGGAAGGCGAGATGATTGAAGAAGTTATGCGCGCGTTTTTTTTTATTCATCTTCTTCTTAATGAATCCATTTGGTTGTGTTTTAAAAATTTTCATTATTGTTATTCAAATTGAAATGATTATTTTAATAAAATATTCCAATAAAACTTTACGGGGGCGAATTGTGTTACAAATGGGCGCTCTAATTTAATTTTGGAACCGTTGCTTTCATTTATGAAATCAATTTTGTTATGAATTCCATAGCATTTCCATTATTTTACATTGTGGAATCGTCTCCAATTACGTAGTTCTTTCTATGTGAATGAATCCGAATTAATGAAATTTTACATTGTATCCCCGCTTATCATTTCGTGTTTGAAAGGAAAGTCAATAGAAAACTCGGCTGCTTGATTACAAAATCATAAAATATGTAATAGCGATATTTATTTCTTAGGCCTACATAGTAAGATTTTAGGTTTTTATTAAAGACCTTATTTATTTTTAATGGTTAAACCTAATTTTATGAATTGACATCCATTAAATCACCTGCATTCCTTTGTACGGAACTTTAGCCCGTCGTCTGCTGCTTTCGGTTCAATTTAATCAATGAAAAGCGAAAACATTTTTATTTTTTCTTGTCACGTTTAAGAGGAATCGATTTATTAAATCAAACTTTCGAGGAAAAGAGAGCTGATATTATACATAATAAAAAATGTATATACATATAAAAAAAAACACGAGTGATCGATTAACCTTTGATCTTAGCTTCTGGATTTTATATTCCGTGCAAGATGTTTCATGCGCGGCTGTTCCGCTCTCGTTCCCGCTCGTTTCACTTTCTTCATAACAACGAAAGCCTCTTTTTTTTTTTCTTTTTTTAATTTCCTTTAATTTAGAGAGACATTCACGAAAAAGAAATAATAAAAGTCGAAGTTGCCACTGTTATTGAAAATGTTCAGTTAACGCTTGACTGCATCAATGAACGAACGAGAGAAAAATCAATTGGTAATCTCTCGCCGCGCAACGAAGCTGTTGGATTCTAAATCCCAACTCCCGCCACCACCACCACAGTTCGCTACCCCCCCCCCTCCCCTTTCTTTTTAAAAACCCTTACCATTAATAAATGGCTTTTCGCTCTGCTTGTTAGAGTTTCTCTTCGCTTTTATTCCATCAATTTTTTTTTTCGAGATTTATGATCTTTTTCTTCCCCTCCCGCCTCTTCCACATGTTTCCGCGAATGCCGTTAAAGCGGCAACTCGAGCATAGCACGTGTTAGAAACTTTCCATCCCTGTAATTAGTGTCAGTATTAAAGTTTTTATTGCAAATGAATAATAAATTCGTCAGATGTGGCATTTTGCTAATGAAGATAGAAAAATTAAATGGACGGCTTTAAATGTTATTGCTAAATAGGACGCCCTTTAAAAATTGATCGAAATGATGATCGAAAAGTTGCGCACATCTAACTAAAAGTTGTTATAAATTTTATTGCAGTCGTTATAATTGTATCTCCTATCGCAAGATAGAGTTCCGTTTATAGGGAAGGAATCTAAATGAAATCCAAAATTGGTAAGTGTTTTACATAAAAAATTCATTTTCCCCAGAAAAACAATGAAAAAAAAAACTAGCTGATTTCCCCAGCTTCGTTATATAGAAAATCCGTTATTCAGAAACATATTTAATACAATAATTTTCTAATTAACAACATTAGCAATCAGCTATTACATTTCACACTTTAGTAATCACACTATTACTAAATAGAAGATTCATCAAATTCCATAATCCGATGAACGGATCGCCAACAATCCAAAGAACAAGATCATGTTGACCATTTCAGGAACCGTGTAGCTTGCCATCCGTTCATCGGATTTGAGATTTTTTTATTGTTTTGTTCGGAATTCCATGCTGAACAAGTCTTCAGTTGGAATTTTTCGTGTATCTGTTACGGTTTTTAAGATAGGATTTGAATGTGTCCTAATTTGCATATTTGGGATGATGAAAAGTGCACCATGGGATAGGTCACCCACAACTTCCTATTCATTGGATTCATCAAAATTGACATATCTGCTTCGGTTACAAAAATAATGGGGGGGGGGGAGTTCATTTTTGTATCCTCCATGTATACAAGATACGTACAGGGTGGTTATAATTAAAGTGACACCATTTAGACCCTTCTAGCGGCCGTTCTGGTAATCAGATTTTGACGAAACTTGAGATATATGTTATACCGACCAAGGGGAAGAGAATTTTGCAATAAAAAATTAGTTCACATTTCGACCGATTCGTCAAAATATGGCGCATGAATAATAACAAAAACAAGCTAGAAGCAGAGAAATTTATAAAATCAGAGCATTTGTTCAATGTGCATTCCATTTGTGTCAATGACATGTTCAAAGCGCATTATTGCATGTTCCACAGTAGAGCGAAGGGTTTCCTGAGGAATCGCACTGGTATGGCGGGTTATGCTTGCTTTCAATTCAGGGACAGTCCCTGTTCTTCCTCCATAGACATTATCTTTCAAATATCCCCACAACCAGAAGTCACAAGGGTTTAAGTCCGGTGAACGAGGAGGCCATGCAGTTGGAAAAGTTCTCGAAATCACCCGATCATCTCCAAAATGAGCATGAAGCAGTTCCTTCATTTGTCGTGCAATGTTGGGTATTGCACCGTCTTGCATAAAGACAGTAGTGTCTAAACATAGTCTTTTAAAGCAGGAATGACTTTCTGCTGCAGAAGTTCGCAGTAACAAGCACCAGTTATTGAACATCTTTTAGTGCCTTGAGGAGTGTTTTCTTCAAAGAAAAAGGGGCCAAGAATGAAATGTGAAGTGAATCCGTAATCAGAGTGCAAAAGCTTTTCATGCACAACCATCGGCTTTTCAGTACCCCAGATACGACAGTTTTGATCATTCACTGCTCCGTCTAGTGTGAAATGCGCTTCATCTGACCACAAAATGTTCCATGGCCATGCATTATCGACGGCAATTCTAGCCAGAAACTGGCAAGCAAAATCAGTGCGTTTTTCCGGATCTTCAGGAAGCAACTTTTGAACAACCTGGATCTTGTATAGATACCATTTTAAAATGGAACGCAAAACTTTTTGTACCGTAGACCACGGAATAGACAAATTACGTGATACGGCTCGAGTACTTGCTGAAGAATATTGGGAACTTGAAGCACTCTCCACTACAGCAGCAGCAGCAGCAACGTCTTCCACAGTCTCATTTGCAATTCGCTTCCGTCCTCTCCCTGGCAGCACACCCAACTCACCAGTTTCTTCAAATTTCTTAATCATCTTTTTTAAACCATTAATGGACATAGGCCCATTTCGCAAGTTTATCAAACGTCGATATTCTCTTAGTGCAACAGAAGCATTATTGCAATTCTGGTAAAACAACTTCACCAATAAAGCTCGATCCTTTTTAGCTAAAGCCATCGTGAAAAATGACATTACATTTAATTTCACTGCAATTTCAAAGCTTTTCTAATTTTACATCTCATTTGCATAACGTCTCTGATTGAGTAAAAGTTCTCAGATAGTTTCTTACACGACCAGCGCCATATTTTTACGTAGCGGTCAAAATGTGAACTAATTTTTTTATTGCAAAATTCTTTTCCCCATGGTCTGTATAACATATATCTCAAGTTTCGTCAAAATCTGATTACCAGAATGGCCGCTAGAAGGGTCTAAATGGTGTCACTTTAATTATAACTACCCTGTAGATGACAGCTTCTGTATATTAGACAAATCAACCAAAATAGAGAATAATTGAACCAATTAGACGATAAAATGAAATTCACATACGAAGAAGAAAGAGACAACTGAACTATCTGGACATAACGATAAAGAAAAAAGAAGAAACAATAAACCAAGACTAGAATACAACATTTTATAGAAAACCTACACCAACCGTAAACATCATACATAGAAATTCAAACCAACCATGGAGACATAAATATTCAGCACTCCGGAACTTAATCAATAGAGCACTAAAATATCCGATGAAAGAAGAAGATAGAGAAAATTAACTATAGAAACAATAAAAGAAATCGGAATTGTAAATGGCTACAAAGAAGATCAAACGAATAAAATAATATTTAAAATAGCAAGAGAAATTAGAGAAAAACAGCAGAGAAACAATGTACGTATGTGCAAAAGAAAAGAATCTATCTAACATTTCAAGGAAATATAAGCTACAAAATTAAAAAGAATACCAATAGAAAGAAGTAGAAGTGACTTTCAGGTCCAAAAACAGATTAATAACACTAGTGGAATATAAAAGAGAAATCATGGAAAAAGAAAAAAGTGGAGTATATGAAATAAAATGCGGGATGTTATCTTAACCAGGACAACAGTTTAATCATCAAAAATAATAACAACAATCATTGTTAAACATTTAAAACATCAAAAGAAATTCAGTTGTAAAAAAATAAAAATTAAAAACTTTTAAAGTACACACTTTCACCTTAAAAAGTGTAGTAAAAAGTAAAATATATAATTTAAAAAAGGTAATAAAGTAAACGCGTCACCGCTCTTTTATCTTTTTTTTTTTTAATTATATTTTTTACTTTTTACTGCACTTTGTAAGGTGAAAGTGTGTACTTTAAAAGTTTTAATTTTTATTTTTTATTTTATTCTTTTTAGTGTTTGTTTAAAAAAAATATGCTTTTATATGATAACTATAAAACCAAAAACCTTGGAAGTCTGCCCAGTCGGACTTATCTCGGGAAAGCGTTTTCAATACATTACGCTGGCTAATCAAAAACAATCCTCTCCACAAAGATGTCACAATCAACAACTTTGCTAGCATTGATGATCAAATTAACAACAATTACATACGACAATTAGCAACAATACAGCAGTCGTTACATCATGACTGCACTTTATATATACTTTATATATTTAAACTTAAATATTAAATTATTTACGAATAAATGAAAGACTATACAAACTAACTAAAGACTATTGATTACAAATTTTGCGCACAAACACACAAACAAGTGAAGTTAAATAAAAGTGTGTAATAACTACTGAAGATGTCCAAATAGGATGCATCCCGCCGTGGGCATGGATGTTATGTTTGTCCCGGGCTGCGTACAGATATAACTTGTGTAAAAGGCGCAAAATGACCTTAGTAGTCGACGCCTAAATTTCTAGACCCCCCCTCCCCCAAATAGGATGAAAGTTAACTATGTAAATAAAAGCCAATAGTATAGTAGAAATGAACGTTATTAAAATAATTTGATATTAAATATTAAGTTTAACAAAAACTACTACAAATATTTATTAGGTATCAGCACAAACTATCTTTGAACAAATCCCGTGTGTTTGCAACCAACCACTACTGCTTGGAAATTGTCTCGTCCTAGAAGATTAGCCAAAATTACAGGAATGTTTTATGAGCGCACGTCTTTAAAGCATTTCAGACAGCCGTGTTCACATCTTCATAAAGAGGAGATCGAAACCTTTTCTTCAAAACATCGACGACACTATCATTCGTTTCGAGGCTAACGAGAAAGACAGGCTCCGGCTGATCAAGATAGGTCTAACAACAATCCAACCTTCATTGTTTCCAACAAACCAAAAAACCCTGATTGTTAAAATCCAAGATGGGAACAATGAAAGTTACATTGTTGCTAGACCTATCTTGGTCAGGTGACTTTTCAGTGCCGGAGCTTGTCTTTCTCGTTAGCCTCGCATTCGTTTCAACAAACGAAAATGTACTGATTATTAAAATCCAAGATGGAAGCAGTGAAGGTTACATTGTTACTCGGACCATAGTCTTATAATCCCCTGGTCTGTGCCAACACCTTCTTGACAGAAGGTCTGATAACGGAAACATCACATTGTTACATCATCAATAGTCGACCATTGATAATCCTATTTCTACCAAAAATAAGCCCTAAATTTGGTCGACTAATGATGATGGAACAATGTATTACGTTTCCGTTATCAGGTTATAGGAGGTGTTGTCTGTGCACAGGCACTGAATTCCAGTGTTGTAGTCCAACAATTGGATTGCTGTATTTACTGAAGAGTAAAGCACTGCATAAAGAAAGTACGGACAATTCATTGTTGCAGGTAGCCATTTTGACTCCTATTTCATATGATGATTGGTCGTGTTTTGCAGCAAATTCAAACTTCAGAGGCACATTTCTGTCCAACTTTTGTCAAAAAGAATGTGTTCAATCTGCAAGTTTGAATTTATTGCCAAACAAGAAACAATCATCATAAAAAACAGGAATGAAATAGGAGTCAAAATGACGTAGCATGTGACTTCATATGTTGGTTGGGACCAAAATAAAAATTCGCTTTATGGGTATTCTTAATAGAGAGGTTCGACTGTACTATTAATTTTAGCGACTTTTTTTGCACTGCATGTGTTTTCATTTTTAATACTTTTTTAAACAACATGATGAAAACATATAATGAATTCTGAACCATTTTGCATACGTGAACATTATTTTATTGTTTAAACTTCTTGTTATAGTCAAAATATTGTAATGAAAGTGAATTTTATACAACAACTGGGAATTTTATACAAATTTAGTTTCCCGCCTGTTTCAGCAATTCGATTAACGGTCTAATTCCCGTTCAAATTTTTTTTTCTTTTGTCCTGCTTTATTTTCATTTTCAACATTACGCAACGCCCAATTGTTTCTCGAATGAATAGTTCCAGCTGATGGAGAACGCGAATCAATAAAGAAATTTGATTGTTTTTCATTATGAATGGAAGAAATAATGATTAATGTCTTTTTTCTTGATTGAAATGGAAGGGTTTGTTTCTTTGTTCATTATCCTTGTCTTCATTTATTTGCTTGTTTTGAAGCTTAATGAATAGCCGGCGTATGCCCTATTGATTGCGCGATCTTCAATCAAGTTGGTAGACGATTTTCTATTGGTTTACGTACTCATTATTTCCGGCCTTTCTTTAGGTTCGTTACTGATTTTGATTGTAGGGTTGATCCTTCTTTTTTAAAATAAATAAAATAAATAAAATAATTTAGCAACCCAATTACCGAAAGCAACTGAGTTTCTACTTAAGTAATAATCATAAGAACGTTTCTAATAAAGTTGGATCTGTAATTCATTAAATCCCTAACGAGCCAAACATTTTTTTTCACTATAATTCATTGCGGACTAGCACTAATGAGGCATTCATTTATATGAAAAGCTTACTATTTATTACATTTCAGTTTAATTATACTAAATATTACATCAAATTATAGCCATTTTAAAATGTTGAACTATATATAATTGAATTTGTTTAGAATTTGTTTAAATGGATATTACATTTTTATAAAATTGCTTTTGACAGAACAATTGCATACGCTTCATGGTACGGGTACCACCAGGTGATACCCTTTGCCGTTTCTTTTACAGTTTATTTCTTCTTCACACGAACTGTACAACTGAAGCATTAGTTCAAATTGGCTACTGCACTTGACGTCCAAAGAGGACGTACATGCTGTTGTTCAATGATGAGTTATGCAGAACTATTAACTCTCCATTATCTCTAGTTACTGCTCATTTTTAAAGATTTTCAAAAAATGTTAGCTTCTAAGAGCTACCAATTCCAAGAAAAGCCCGAACAATAGGAATTATATGTATTGTTACAAATTCAATTTTGTTTTATAATTCGCAGAGTAGCATTTATCAGAAGATATCAAAAAGCGTTTAAAAGAAGGCAGACAATAAAAGAATGTCGCTAAACTTATAAATTGTACGAGGTGCTACCCAAAATTTCCCGAAATTGTTTTATTCTGACCGAACCGTAAGACGTACGAAGTTTTGCCGACAGATGGTGTTAGGGGTACGTCTCAGCTGTAATTGCGCCAAGCGATGTCATCCTAAGTCTTTGTGATTTTGAGTTTGAGCAGTTTTTGTCATTCTATTGTGGTCGTGTTGCGATTCTGCGGCTGAAACCCACAGACTATTGAAGGAGGCTTTTGGTGAACAAGCTTTAAGCTAAACCCAAACATTTCTAGCGTTTCAAATATGTTCGGGAGTCTGTGAAAGACGACAAGCATTCTGGTGGACCGTCAACAAGCAAAACTCTGGAAATGATCACGAAAGTGCGTGACGATTGAGGGAAAGCGTGAGGCGCAAAAGGCCAGAGATGTGGAAGAAGAAAGACTGGCTGCTCCGTCACGACAATGCTCCGGCGCACAAATCGCTCGCTGTGAGGGACTTCCTCAACAAAAACAACATGACCACTGTCCTCTGGCACCGTGCGATTTGTACTCCTTCCGAAAATTGAAGTGATCCAAGCGGAATCGCAACAAGTGTCAAACATGCTCCAACCTGGGAACTTCCAGGAGCGCTTCCAGAAATGGGTACGTCGCTGGAAGCGATGTATAGATGCCCAAGTAGATTACTTTGAAGGTGACGGTGGAAATTAAAAGATTGGGTAAGTTCCGTATTTTATAGAGGTACATTTCGGGAAATTTTAGGTAGCACCTCGTATTATTTCTGGAAGAATTACCAGGAAAGGGGAACAGTTGCCACTACCCCGGGAAGCGGACGCCTCAGTGTTATGCTGGTCTATATTTAGAAGGAAAGTAGAATGAGAATTTCTGCCAAATATTAGGCAAATCAACTTGTGAACCGTTTCAGGTAATTAAACACCAAGAATTGGCTGTTGCTGCCCCTGCTCATAAGTCGGTGCCTGTCCAAAAGGAATTGGGGCAGAAATAGGGTATCGTTTTGCCACACCTTCCATACTAATGTGATACTTGCACCATGTGATGTCTTTCTATTTGCTGCTATGAAAAAAACTAAGTAGATCGTCCTGCCTCAAGAGTAACCATACGGAATATCCTTGCCAGTGCCTGCCAGAGATGTTTCCTGCAGACATGCTTAGAGGCCAATAAGCGACTATTTTGAGGAGGGATCTGGATATGGCCAAAAGTTTGGACCAATCTAAATAAAACCTAAACGCTGGGGTGAAGTATTTAGGTTTTAGCGTTCCAGACTTTTGGCCCACCTTGTATAAGTATGTGTGAAGATATTGTCATGTGGTGTGGCAAAAACAAGAGTCCAAGAACTTAATGACTGTAGTAATAATATGTTTATAAGCAAACTATACACAGACGATGGTTAGATTATGTTAAGTTAGGTTATCAGCAAGGTCGGTCAAATAGGGGGGTGCAGTGGGTCAAATGTTCGTCTGTTGGTATGTCTGTCTCTCTGTCTGCCTATCCCACATTTTTTATGTAGAAAGTTGAAATTCCGAGCGTAGCTTATTATGGGCATGTCCTCCTTCACTTTTAATTTGGTTTTGATTGCTCCACTGGGGTCGGAGTTTCGGGGGTGGAAGTTAGAGGGGACCAAAAGGTCTACGTCGTATTTACGTATTAAAGGAGTGAAATTCAGTATGCAGATTCCTATAGAAAAGATATTCATTGCTATGAAGTTTGGGCCAAATTGTCCTAATGGTGGCGGAGTTGTGGTGGTGGCAGTCACTTGGTCTTTAAAACTATATGTGATATGTCATTCGATCGGAAATGATGAGAAACGAATGAAGATGGACATATCAGGGTTTCCGCTACTTTCCTATACCCTCATCGGGGGGATTAATTCCCTGTTAAGACCGCAGTCAAGCTGAGAAGATTTTTGAGTTTAATTATTTCTGTGTAATGATTTTTTTAGTATAAGGAAGTATTGAAATCACAAAAAATTTCGATCTCGAGATTTTCACTGATCTTCACGTTTTCAGGTACCTAGATTACGAAAAAGTGATTTTTGGAAAATGTCTGTGTCTGTCTGTATGTGTGTGTCCATGATAACGTCCAAACGGCTAAAGCTGTCAAGACCAAACTTTAAACTTAAGATTATAATCTTCCTCGGGAGGTCTGATTAGTTTTCCAGTGGAATCTATGAAACGGAAATATCAGTTTACTCCAGCGCCAAAATATAAATTTTGAAATATCTCGTTAACCATTGCGTTTATGAAAATTTTGAAGGGATTGAAAAGTGTTACGTTTACAATTTTAAACAACTTTTGTTAACAAAATTTTTCAAAATTCCAACCGGAAGTACCAGTTTTACTCTAATCAAAATCCAGTTTTTTGCTAATGAAGGCTAAAGAAGATGGTATAGGAAAATTTGGAATCTATACCAAAGTGTTTAGAAGCTAATTTGAAGTAACTTTTATTCACAAACTTTTTCAAAATTTCTATCGGAAGTAGCCATTTTAGACAGTTGTTTATTTTTTTTCTGTATTTGGACCATGACATTTACGTATAAGAAAGTCGTGTGGTGACCACACTTCATTTTTTTATTTTTTTTGTAGGACCCTATTATTATTGGTTATCTGGACCCTTGTTATTACAACTTTACCTTGAGGTCTAGGAAAATTGCTCAAATTTGATTTTTTAAAACTGCTTCTGCCTGTATATCTTACAAATTTTTATATTATAGAAGTAGATAAATATTAAAATTTATCCAGAAAAATTGTGTTTTAACCTTCGCTAATGTGATTTGTATCGATTACAACTAATGAGATTGTTAAGCTTAAAAGACTCAAACCAAATCAGAACGATAAATTTCAATATTGATTTCATTCTTTCATTATATTGGCCTACAACTCACTAAGAGTGAAGGCCTATGTGTTCGTTTTTGAAACTCAAATTATTATTATTTTTTGAAATCGACTTAAAAATTCTTGCTTCGAAAAGATATGTTGAAATTTTGTAAAAAAAAAAAAAAAATAAATCCATGGTTCGCATATAGTATATGATCTACTTTGTGCACCTAACTCCTCCGAAACGGGAAATAGCAGAACCGAATAAAAATTACACATACTTAGAGGGTACCTTAAATTGTGCTTTGGCGTATTTATGTCAATTGGGTAAGCTTTTAGAGATATTAATTTTTTTCTGAAAATTAAAAAATAGCTGTAGCGTTCAAACAAGCGAATCAAGCTTGATACGCTTGACATGTACGGACTCTCCTCATTGTGAAGAACCTTTTTTGAAAAGAAACTGTTTGGCTGCGAAGACTCGTTTTGAAGTAATTAAGGTTTTAAGGACCCCCCAACCTCCTCCCCAACAGAAAAAAAATTCTTTTTGAATCCATTTTATTACCTCGTGGTAGGCCTGTGCGAATGTACCATTCCGCCATTACAATTTATTTTCCTTTATTAATGTAAGGTACCATTAGAAATTATAAAGCCATAATGCAAAAATTGTTCTTTGAAGTAAAGAAATGTCAATTTAAACCAACATTTCCCATTAACTAGCAATACACACAAATGTCTAAATCCCTAAATCCAAACAATGCCAAGATAACTGCTCCAACTTTTAAGTGAATAATAAAAGGGCCAGATAACTGCTCTACATGAAAGCGGTCAGTCAGGAAGATCAAGAATCCTTTGGTGCGTTCACAATCGACAATTACCTCAAATTAAAAGATAATTATAGGGTGAAAAAGTCTACCCTCAAAGCTCAGTGATTATGACAAAAGGGCAGTTATAAAACGAGTGACAAGAGATAAAATATCAACTTGAGTTGTGGCACTAGATAATGTTATTCATGATGCAGTAACATTTCTGTATAAGAAAGAAGAGGTTATCCAGCACTCCTTCCCAGCCACAAACAACTGATATCTTGGACGACACAATAGCAAAAAGACGATTTGGAGTTATGAGATAAAAGTTTACTCGGGGGACTTTTGAAATCCAACAAGACAGTGCCCTAATTCACAACGCAAAGTCGACTTTTGAATGGGGTACAAGAAATGAAGTGGCTTCCCATCTCACCTGGTCTTAATCCTATAGAATGTTTGGGGTTGCTAGCAAGAGCTGTTTATGAAAATAAGGTGAGTCAAATTCACTGGACATAGCTATATTTCGGAAATGGTATGTAAAATGAACGATGTGACAGTTCTAGCAGGGAATAGGATAGGTGCTCTATCTTTTGGGACAGTTTTGGAGTTTGACCGCCGTCTTGGAGAAATCCGCCATTTTGGGTCAGGTTCGTTTTCTTAAATGAGAAGATGGTCATGTGGCATATCAAATAATACTGACTGTTTTTCCTCAGTTCATTCATTCCTGCAATCGGATTTGAGTTATTTGTTGTGGCTCACAATTTATTAACGAAAACATTGACACCTTACCATTGTGTGTTGCAGGTAATTGGAGATGGCGCTAATGAAGGAGGAGAGAATTGAGCTGATCCTGATGTCCGGGGAACGTTCATACCGTACCATTCCTGCTGATTTCAACGCTCAGTATCCCGAAAGAGAACCAATCGCGCACAGTACCGTCGTATATGTGATTTCACATTTCTGAGATACTGGGACTGTTGAACATAAAGCTCGTACAGGCCGGCAACCTCAACAGTGGTGTTACCAGCATTAGCAAAGAGTTCCCCAACGCAGCTAATGTGTGAACCCAGATAACCATCCACAGCACGGATTCTGCCTACCAATAAGTGACATGCATTCAGAGTTCAGGAGTAGCAAAAATTGTCCGAGGATGATGGACGGATGTGAGGAGCTCTGTACCTGGGCTCTGGACAACTGTCGACTGGATCCTTCCTTTGCACATTACATGGTATTCAGTGATCAGGCTTTATTA
The DNA here is from genome assembly GCA_023313115.1 of Rhysida immarginata. Taxonomy (NCBI): domain Eukaryota; kingdom Metazoa; phylum Arthropoda; class Chilopoda; order Scolopendromorpha; family Scolopendridae; genus Rhysida; species Rhysida immarginata. The sequence continues at coordinate 64,349 of JAHWFO010055378.1, read as the reverse complement.
ACATGGTTTAAGCAAGTACGTTTTCTTTTTTCTGTAAAGTTAAATTTTTGAAGATTTGACCTTTTATTAACTGTTTGTGTATGTGTTTGCGATTTGTCTTTGCCTTCAAATAGACGTATGTTGTTGATTTTAGACGAGATTACGTCGTACCTTTTGTACAGTGATAATGTTTCACCTAGTCTTGTACACTGGCTTTGTACTTTAAAGAATGTAATCTATCTATACATATAATCTATGCTATACAAATAATAAAACTTTAACGTATTCGTGGTTGTTCGCGCATCACGCAAAAACTACTGGGCGGAATTTGATGAACCGTAGTATGGTTTTAGCTTACAGTCTGGGTCTTCAACTAGGGTACTTTTTCTGCCTGAAAATGTCTCATTCCCGCGGGAAAATTCCAGAACAGCGCGATTGAATGGTAGTTAAACTTACCAACAGATGTCTTGTGAGTTAAACTTTAAACTTGCCATGGAAAAATTCTGCGACCCGGATTCGAACCAAGAACCTCGACTATCATGGCCGATGCCTCTATCATGATTTTTTTCACTTGAAAAATCATTACCTATGCTTGGAGACATATCTCCAGTTAATTATTATTATTATTCATTTAAACTTGCCAGACCATTGTTAAAGCGGATAGGCTCTGTGGGATTCCCTTGTTAGTGTAGTTATATCTCATAGTGTGGGTCAACATTTAGGCTACTTTTTCCACGGGAAAACGCCCCATTCCCGCGGAAAAACACAAACACAGGAACCATGCGATGTTCAAAAGCTTGCCAAAAGATATTCAACCAGTGTTTTAGATTGTTTTAAACCGCGCTATGGTTAATTTCTTTCCTTTTGAGGTTAAAAATATACTACTTAAAAGAATTCTACGACAAGGGTTGCCACCTGTCCTGTGTTGGGCTGGAGACTCCCGTATTGGTCTTTTTTCGCCGGACTCCGGTTTCAAACAGCCATTCTCCGGTATTGCAGCCGTTACTGAGGGACTCGCAAGTCATTTTGAATGTTTCGATTTCAGAAACAACTCAGAATTCTTGGCCCTCCGACTACCATGGATTAAGGGGGAGGGCGAATCAGAACGGTTCAGAAAGTACGCCAGCGTGTGTAAAAAGACTTCATGAATTTTGTAAAAAGTCCATTTGCACAATAAGAAATGTTTAATTTAAAAGAAAAATTAAATTTCAATGAAAATGTTAATATCTCTGAAAGATTATTAATTAGATTAAATGGAGAAATTTTGTTTGACGAAGGTGGCAACCCTAGCTCCGGTTTTGATACTCTTTGTAGGCGGCAAATAACGGACTTCGAATTTTCCTTTGTGTATTGATTGTTGTTTAGCTTTTATCCTTTGGCTGCAGGTTTTGAACTTTTTTTTGGCGCTGTCTTTCTCCGCTCTGAGTTCTACGTGAGTGAAGCCGCGGGCACAGCTAGTTTCTAATAAACAGACTCAAATAACAGAGTTCTTTCCAGAAATAAATAAATTGTATAAAAAGATACATGTGTCTCAAGCTTATGTCGTAACACAACACTTTTGAGTTTTTCAGCGAATGCACAAACAATTTATCAATCCTGGACAATACGCAGTTTTTGCTCGGTCCTTTGAAACACGTATTAACGGGGTTCTACTGTAATTAGAAAAATAATCAACACCAAGAAATAAAAAATATTATACATGACATAGAGCCACAGCATAGTAATATCGTTCATTTTACACACCAATTCCAAAATACAGCTATGGACCGTAATTTACATCAATTAGAGAAATGAGGTCCCAATTGGGAGCCCAATTGGTGGATTTTTTGGACATTAAACGAACTGTATTTTTTTTTTTTTTTCATTTTCTGACCATGCTTTATAATTTCTGGTCGCAATTTATTATTATGTAATCTGCAGCAATACCATTAAGGCTCTCGCAAATGTTAATCGAGATAAAGATAAGAAAATTCTGAAGGATTATTCTGGGGGCCTTCATCTAGGCGATTAATCTTAATTACAAAATTTAAAAAGTTAATTGAAGATTTATGATCCAGAACATTATGAACGTTTAATGTTAAGGCAACCTAAATTGAGTTTAGCTGGTCAATAAATCTTGCAGAGGTAAAAATAGTGAGGGGAAGGTGAAATATTTTGCCTGGAAGTAATTTATGGCCTGATATGGGTTGCTTGCAATTATCAAAACCATTCGATATGATATATTTAAAAAGATAAAAAAAGGCTCAACGCAACGATAACGTCATTCGTAAATCATTTTGACAAATAAGCAAGCGCCAAGTCAATTTGCTCTCGAGTTGTGGACGACTATTTGGCATTCGCGTTTGGTTTTTCTCAATGGGCTCATTCGATTCCATTGACAAGAAGAAAAGTAATATAAATAGAAAGATAAATAGGGAACGAAGTCTTTATTTGCGCTCTGGGGAAACTTGTCGGCGACAAACTGGTGTCGTGAAGAAATTCGTTGCGTTCGCGTTCTAATTAAGCGGGAAAAGGTCGTGCGTCTGCGAAAAAGGAACAAAGGGCGTTAAATTTTTAATAGAAGTAAATATTTTATGTGTTAACTTTCGCGAATGTTTTCTCATAATTTTACCTAAATTTGAAGGTTCGAGATGCCTTCATCACTTCCGGCTCAGTGAGCTTCTCCTTCTTCTTTAAGACCTACATTTCGCAACCTGAGAGCCTCGAGCATCGTAATTAAGCAGAAATCCTCTAGCGACACGATTGATTTTTGTGTTTTTTTTTTTAATTTATTTTCCTCCCGTTTCCTTCTTAAGATTTTAAAATTTGCTCGGGAAAGTGAAAAATTAATCGCTGATGATACTGCTTTTGTCCTTGTTATCTTATCTGTCTTCGTCATTTTAATTAAACTTGTTTAATCCGCTATTGCAGTTGACAGCATCTTACTTAGAAAACAAGAGAATGCTTTTGGGCAATGCTAATTAAGTAAATGCTCAAAATCCGAACGCTTATCGCAATCAGATGATTGACCTGATGTTTTGCTAATTAGATTGCTTCTTTGAATTTGCCTTGAAATTTACATTCAGAGCTTTGCAAAGGTCAAAATAAACATATTTAAATGGCATTGAGGATCCAATTATAGTACAAATTAATAAATATTTTAAAGCTTAAGCTTCAACTAAAAATTAACTAACAACTTAATGTTAAAGGGTATTTTCAGTTTTATATTTATCTCCCAAGTGTATGTCTAAATTTGACAAGTGTCTACAAAAATATTCTATTAAATACAGGGTGATCCAATAGTCAGGAAAAATTTTAAAACTCAATAATTCGCACGCGAATGCTGATAGATTTTGTTTACACAAAAATGATTGAAATGAAGTCAGTTTTGGTTTTTTTTCCCATGAAAAAAAAATTAATGCTAGAATTGTTCGGTTTTCCACCAACAGATGGCGTTGTCAGGTTACAGACATGTTATTATGCACATTTTCAGATGGTAAGATGCTGGATTAACTATCCGTGAGACGGAACTATCACTGTCTGCTTCTAAAATAGCGTTTGCAGCGAGTGCTGCTCTTTTTATACCGTCTGAAAATGTGCATGAACTGATGTCTGTAACCTGACCAAGCCATCTGTTGGTCAAAAATCGAACAATCTATACATATAATACATCGATTGTCTGTCTGATTCTTTGTACGTGCGTCACACAAAAACCACTGGACGGATTTTGATGAAACTTAATATGATTATAGATTATAGCTATGGGTCACAAAGTTCCCGAGGGAATTACATTTTTCTTCTATCTCCTCTCTTTTTCTTTCTTTCTTTTTATCCTCTTTAAGTTGTTTTCTTAATTTTTTGTTTTATGGTCTAAGGCTTGGAGGATATTTATAAATTATAAAAAAAAACTGCATCAGTATGTGTTTAAGTGAACTTCGTTAAAAGCAGATAAAGGTAATGCAACAGCAGTCATATAAAAAGATCTGTTTTCAAAAATATGAAGAATTTATCGTTGAAAATAACTTTATAAAATTAAACTAGCTGATATAGTACTATGCTTAGCACTTGCTCGGGCTCTTTTTTGATGAAGCTTGGGAATATTTGGATGTGAATGAATGTACAGAAAAAATGAACACATGAAAATAGCTTAAAATTAATATAGTAAAAATTCATATTAAAGAATAAAAAAAAATTCTTTTAAAATGCTCCCAATGGATGGCCTCTCCAAGTATGGCCCCTTTAGCAGTTCTACAACTGCTCGTGTTGGAATATTGTGTACAGCTGAGTGAGTTTGACACAGTGCAGGAGAAAAAAGGTGGAAAATAATATTCATTATTTCTGTGTATTCGGATTCAGAAATTGCAAAATTTCATCGAAAAAGAGCCTGAGCAACGCCAGAGCTGATTTCTGGAAGTATTAGTAAGCATAACCTGTTTTCTGATTTTTTTTTAAAAAACTTTATTGCATTAACTAACGATAACGTACACTTTTAATAGCTCCAAATAACTGATTCAGTGCCTAACGAATTTTTAAAAGACAAATATTTTAAAATCTTAAATTAAAAGAAAACGAAGAAATAATTTTCAGTTCAATAAAATAATCAATTTATTAATCCACATATTGTAATATGCAATTGTTTGCGATTGTTTCACATCGGGTTCGACTCCGGCCGAGGACGACGTGGATTTTTTTCAGAGATCACGCACTTCCTTCGGAAGGAAGTAAAGATGTTGGTCCCGTGTAGTCGTTTGCCAGCTGCACGTTCAAGAACCCTTGCAAGGCAACATTTAACTCCCCTATAACCCTGTCTTGAAAAGACCATAGAAGTTGAAAAGGACGTTAATACCAAACAAACCAAACCGATTGATTCACATGCATTGCCTCGGGTGATCAGCTGTTTCTTGCCAATTCCAATATGGCGGCATGAAGGCACTATTAGAGAGGAGGTCACTGCCAGTCGCTTTCTTTCATTTGTCTCTGGATTTTTCATTGAAACTGAAAATAAAAGTAAAGTTTCTGTCTGTCGATAGGGCGGCGCTGCAGGCGTTTTTTGGCCGATTGTACATACAGCGCCACTTTTCAATAAAGTTTCCGCCCTATTGGGAGCTAGAAACTTCATTTTAACAGTGGAGCTCGATGAACATGAATATCTATAGACCGTGCTTTTCAGTGACATTAAAACAAACTGAATAAGCATTCATTTCATTAACCAAATTTAGGTTTCTTTTAATTCACTATTTAACTTCCTTTAAAATTAAAAGATTCTACACAAAAAAAATTTAATAAGTTATGAATTATTTTTATTTTGTTTATACCACATTTTGTTCATCTCTGTTGGTAAATAAAAGGGAGGTTAAACAGCGCCATGCCGAAATTGAGAAATGCCAAAAGCAACAATGGAAATTATTCAGTAAAATAGGTCTGTAATAATAAAGGAGGTCATGGTCAGACAGACAGATCAAGCAAAAGATTATTTTTACCCTTTCCCCTTTTGAGCCAACCTGACACTGGGCAAATTTGAGCCAACATAAACCTTACTCTGAACCTAAGGAACATCTGGTGCAAATATGAGCTCAAAAGTTTAAGTTTAAGTGGTTCATAAATTTAAAAACATTTACAGACACACCCTGAATCTTTATATAGACCTATCTCTTGAAACCGAAACTGGAGTAACTGCGCCGAAGCAGGACAGCAAAAAACTTCCGTTTCCTGCCTTGAAATGTGCAAACACTACTACATATCCGGAGGAAAACGGAAGCTTATTTGCTGCCCTGCTTCTGCGTAGTTACTCTAGTTTCGGTTTCAAGGGAAAGGTCTGTATAAAAAATACTGATAAACAAACCCTGGCGCCATCTCTTGAGTAAACAAACAAACATATAACCAAGATATATGATTTTTACCCCTATTCCCGCACTTTTGGGACATGTAAACCTTACTCTGGACCTAACGAACATATGGTGCGAATATGACCTCAATCGGATAAGTGGTTCAAAAGTTTTTAGAACATTTACAGACGCACCCTGAATCTGAATTTTTATATATAAAGATAAAGATCCAATTTCCACATTTCAAAATAAAATCAAAAACCCCTAACAACCTGCAAATCAAACGTAATTAAAAACACTAATGTGAGTGTATTATAATTATTTTTTGGTTTTTATATTGCTGTAGATGGTGTTATTGTTGCCAGATTGAATTTAGAAATTTAAATGTGTTTTGATGAACAAGTTCTGTTTTTTGCCTTTTTTAAAACCCACCACTCTTTCACTGCCTTTATCTCCTAAACGATTGGATAATTTGGAAAAACACCAAGAATAAAACATTTCTCAAAGGTTGTGTACAATCTGAAAATACCATTAAAACATGAGTTTCCTTTGCGTATTTCAAAGTTGACTTTCATATTCGAAAATGACATCTTTTTTTTTTTTGGAAATAGAATACACATATAAACCCCTCACATAAAAGTACAATAAATTTTCCATTGAAAGTGCTTTGTCAGTTTTGTATTTTAGAAATTGGTTAATGGTTCGCTTTAGGTGAGACACCCTGTATAATGTTAAGGGAAACCAGCGTGATGAACCGCAAGGAATGAATTTTCAGTTCCCTGCAGCCGCAAAAAATTAGCCCGATTCATGTGTAGACACCGACAGCCTAATTGATTAGACAACAAAATTTGGACATTTAGTTTTCACACTCTAAATTATAATATAGGCCTACCTTCAAGAACAGTATCCTTAACAAAGACAAATTCTTCATTAAGCATCAAGAGATCAATCAACATTATCCTTGATAAGCATTTGGTGACTTTTAAGCGAATGTAATGTGCAGCGACTGTTGGGTGTCTTGTTAAAGTCGCTTGAGAAGCGCGACGGGTTTCAGATCGTTTTCCATTTAGCGATTTTCAAGCGTTATCCCATCTCTGGTCTGATCTGATTGGTCGAGTCACCTAGGAAAATATAGTGACCAAAGAATTTGATCTTCAAACAATTGGCAATGGAAAAGAGGATATATCGACACCCCATCACGTTCACGCTTTGAATTTATTACGAAATCATTTCTACTTAGAAAATAAGTGATTCGCCTAATCTTTAAAACCTCAGAGAAGATAATAATATACTGAAGATATACTTCAAACAAATACTGAAGATATACTTCAAGGCTCTAACCAACTGAGCTATCGCGGACAATGAATAGCCAAGTTGTTATCATGTGTCCAAATGTACTTCCTTGAAGTCACAAATTGCGTTGCCAGCAATAGGCAAGGTTCCTGGTTTGAGTCCAGGTCGCGGAATCTTTCCTTCCCTTTTCTCCTTTTAAAACCTGTTTATTAATAAATTCACGAGGATAAAGTCACGAAACCCCATGTCGGCGAACACCAGCTGCGGCAGCCATGATTCTCCATCTGAATTGGCGAAGACCACTACCCAGAACTCATAGTGAAATATATTACCTCTGACTGGCTAGATCTGAAAAGACGCCTGAAGAAAACGCGTAAAGATCTAACCTCGCCAAAATCGCCTTATCTTGTAAAATCGCATGACCGATGCTTGAGCGTGAAAGTCGGTAAATGGAAAACAGGTGTATCCTCTACTTTTTCTAAACCCAAGAATACTTCACTTCAACTGATCAAAAATAAACCCTTAATCAAACAGAACGAGCTGTGACTTAAACTGAAGTAGAAAAGTTTTTACCCTTCAATTTTCACCTTGCAAGCATCCCATTTAGTCGAGCGCCAATATGCAATTGCACCTTCAGAATAAAATCAAAAATAATATGCAATTACCTTTAATGCTGTCATGGCATCTGACATTCTGGAATCCTTGTTTTAGCGACGATCGTCACAGAGTATGTTTCCAATTGCATCATATACGTCTAGAACTCCTAGATGTCACATAATAAAATAAAAGTCCCCCCCCCCCCCCCCACTAATTCTATATCCTCTCCTTCGCAGCCCACGCTCGATCCTCAGCCTTCAAAATTCAAACTTGAATCAACTTTCTGCTTTTCTTTTCCCTTTATTAGGAGCTTTAGAATTTTTCGTGAACCCCTTCAAGTCGAATTCACGTGCTAAAACAGTGAGTGTAAAGAATTCAAAGATACTGGCATGTCATATAACAATCGAGTTGTCAAGAAGGAATATATTGTTACTTTCTGTTCATCTTTTAAGCATTATTGGCATCGGCGCGCGCACGTGAAATCGCTTTGTCGACGCACGATTAGTCAAGTGCTCATAATCTATAAGCTTATTATTAAGTAGCGGAAAAATGGAGCTACCTATTGGTATTATTTTATACACGATATGAATCACTCTTCATCATTTCTACATTTTTTGAGATAGAAGGTTGAAATTCGGAATGTAGCTTATTTTGGGTATGTGCACCTTCGCTATTTAGTTTGGTTTTGATTAGCTCACTAAGGTCGGAGTTTTGGGGGTGAAAATTAGAGGGGACCAAAAGGTCTAGGTGTATTTATGCATATAAAGGAGTGAGATTCGGTATGCAGATTCCATTATATGAAGATTTTTTTTTTTTCCCGAGGTATCCATGCCTTCCCGACTCGGTGGCGGAATGCATCGAAAAGATGGGGACTACATTGAAAAATAGTGTACAAACTCTGTCTATAATAAAGGAGCTGTAAGAAAATATTTCCGGTTTTCATTTGACTGACCCTCGTAAGTAGAATTAGAATGGAGCTACTTATTGGTTTTATAATGTCAGTCCGTCCCCTTCATAATTTCTACATTTTTTGAGGTAGAAGGTTGAAATTCGGAATGTTTGGTTTTGAGCTTCCTATGGGCATGCCCATCTGCACTATTTAGTTTGGTTTTGATTGGTATACGGGGGTTGGAATTACGGGGGTGGGATTCAGAGGGCAACATATCTATGTGGCATTTAGGTACGTAAAGGCGTAAAATCCCGTATCCAGATTCCTCTAGGCAAGAGCTACCTACATTAACTATGAAGTTTAGGCCCAATTGTTCCAGTGGGATCGGATTTGCGGGGGTGGCAGTTACTTGGTCCTTAGAACTATGCCATGTGATATATCATACGTTCGGAAATGATGAGAAAGGAAAGAAGATATGAGGTTTTTTA
>JAHWFO010055378.1:25258-55199 GCA_023313115.1 Rhysida immarginata | reverse complement strand
TTCTTTATAATAAACGTATAATATAATTTTCTGCTTCACTGCTAAAGCTCCTCCTTGGAATGTTTACAAGATTTTATTCATTTCTATATCTCTTCCAACAAAAAGAAAACCATCCACCCATCTATTATTGGAGAATCAACCCAAAAAGCAGCTTGCATACACAGCAATGCGTTAAACACAACTCATTATTCATTATGACATACATAAAGGAGACTTTAAATATAATTTAAGATTAACAGTGAACACTTTGTAAACACAAGAAAAGTTAAATAATAACGATAATTACATTGAAAAACTTGTGCCATTTAAAATATAACAAACGGCGCCCTAGTTTCATTTGGGATAATTAATGTTGTCTAAGGTCGATCAATAATTAGCTAATTTATCTGTGTTTACAACTTTCTGGTCTCATTAATCGTTATCGCTCTACACGAATGAATCGTTTCATAATAGAATCAAATAACACCTAACCCATAATCATTTTTTAGTTTTTCATTTGGAAAATGGTTCATTTAAATTTGATATATGATTCTTAAGCATTTCATGCAACATGCCATCTAGTTTTCTCTTCATTCTCATTTTCCTCTTTAGCTTTCAACACGTCGATGTTGTATTCTGTATCAAACATCGTTCCCAGATAACGACCTTATGCACTTAGTCCATTTAACTTTATTGCACTCTTTGTTCTTCATCTTCTCCACATTAATTCTCATTTGTTGCTTCTCACGCACGCCATTCACTCTTGCCAAAAGGAGTGTTCAGACAGCCTTTGGTGCAATATAATTACCCTCATTCGCGCCCTCATAACTACATTAAACATTAATGGGTATGTTAACTTTGTTCCTATGCACACCCATCAAGATTACTGTCAACATATTTAGCCTACTTAAATATAAATGTATAGAGTGAGTAATTAGTGCTCTCAAAAATTTTCTCTCTATCGCAACGCTAGAGCAATGCGTCATATACTAAATATTAATTTAGCAGTCTTCATGTAAATTAATTCCAATCGATATAAGCAATTGGTTATATTGAAGATTAAATCAATTTCGCTGTAATCCTAGTGAATAGGTGATTTTTAAAGTAAATATTTGAATTTCATTTAATCTATGAAGAATTCATTTGCATTTTATGTTGTACTTAAAGAGTTTGATGGCTTTAAATTATATATGCTGAATGGAAGTTCTAGCTAATATAATATAAAAGCTTTTAACAAACCTAACAATTAAATGTACAAACCAAAACAAATAAAATATCTGAAGCATTTCATATCATAAAATCTAAAAAAAAAACCAAATTGTTTAATAAAACATCATCCAATTTCATGTAATAAAACCCATTATCCAAGTTAGTCTTCTTCCAAAATTTGTAAAACAATTTTTAAATGAGATTGTAGAACAGCTAAAAAAATATTTCTAGGAAAAATCCATTATCTAAAATTGGGTGTAACTCCTAGATTAGTTATTTTTTTTCAGTTCTCCATTTAAAAATTGAAATTTGAGAACCTTTTGAAGAAATTTTCTTCAACTGGAGTATTCTCCGCGAGCAGGATCTCTAAAGAAAAATTAATCTCCAAAGTCTTCAATTTTTTAGACGAGAATTCTCTTCGAGTTACCCCAATTTTGGATAATGACTTTTCCTTAAAAAAAATTGTCTTTAATTGTAAGCAGGGCTATTATCTGCGAGCTGGTTCTCCAAAAAATTTTTAAACCACAGTCTTCATTTAAACTGTTTTCAAGATATGGAAGTTGGGAAGAAGACCCCCTTAGGTGAAATTTTTAAGTAATTATTAAAAGAGAACTTTTAATTGATACGGAGGGGGTTCAAAAGTTATGCAAGTGAATTTTTTTTTCCATGTTGCCATTAATGTAAGAAATTGGCGTTTGGTGGCGCTGGTGATCTATTCGTAGCATTATCCCGAAGAACCTCGATTATCCGGGTTAATGACACCGGCGCCCGTCATCCGGATAATCAAAAATCACGGATGATCGAAAATAATTCTAAAAATTCGCAAATGCTAAAGAATAGGTGCTATACAGTGAAATTCTTATCTTTCTGGTGCTGTTTATGAAGAGTTTTTAAAAAAATCAGGCAGGAGACGCTGTTTTGTGTTCTTGCAGCGCTTCAATTTTATTGATGTCCGGAGTTTGCGAAGTGTTAAGCTTGTTGCACAAAAACCGACTTTTCTCCGTTTTGAAACTTTGTCCGTTTTTCTGGATCGCAGAACTTTTTTGGAAGTTTTGAAAAAAAAACGTAGCTTTTTCCGAACCGTTTTACATTATCCGTTTTTTTTACAAGTCGACGACGCGAACTCTTATGTGATTGGTGGCATCGAGCAAGACGTATACGGGGCTGACGTATTTTTGTGTTCTTTAGAACGCGGGTTCCAAATAGCCGGTCTCGCCTCTACTTCCTTTATTAACTTTTCTTTTAACAGTTTAAGCTGCTTGCCTTTCGAATTTTCCATTTTTTTTTTTTTTTTGCAACGACAACGTGAAACTTTTGAGCTTATTTGTAATGGCGGCTCTGATTTCTGGCTTCGACGACGCCCACAATGCATAGCGCTCTCACCTGATTGGTGCGTTTTTTGGAAAAACGGAGAAAATTCCAACTCTGTTAGAAATCCAAAAGTCGGAAGAAAGTCGGTGAAAAGTCGGACAAAGTTCCAAAACGCAAAGATGATGGCAAATGTAAAACGTGAAAAGTCGGAGAAAGTTCCAAAACACTCAAAAAACTGAGAAAAGTCGGTTTTTGTGCAACAAGCTTTAGGATGTCACTAAAATTTGAATCCGCTTCCTGTTCAAGAAAGCCTAGCAGTGTTTCAGTACAACTTAGCGCCTCTGCAAGCGAAACTTTCTTTACTGTAGTCTCGTGTTCAACCACGTCGCCGTCTCTTTCTTCCAGCAATTCCGCACTTGACTTCACTCTCGCAGCAATGGCGGCGTCGTCTTTCATTTGATATCCAGGCTGATCATTATCAGAGAGTAGCCAGTATTCGAAGTGAAGGAAAACTACATTTCCTTCTAGTTTACTAGATCACTATATCGGTCATTGGGTATCGATGTCTCCATCCTCACCTTCACCCAAGCATTTTCTTTTCCTATCAACCCAGTCAGCTCTGATCGCTTCGCATCGGCCTCGGTGGCTCCGTGGTTGTGTAATCGCCTCTGATCAAGGCCTCCTAGATAACAAGGCCCGGACAGCTCGAGCATGATGGGAATGGTCATGTGATCAAAGGAGGGAAAGTTGCAGACGATGCAGGCGCTACTCAATCTTTACGCTAAGCTTCCGTGCGAATGCAGATCATTTTATTATTCAGCATGAACCATTAGGTCCAGTGAAATAGGCCTAACTATAAATATAAGATTATGTGAAAGTATATGTGAATGATTTATCTGCTATTTGCATACTACTGACTTTTATAAATAAAACAAATGTTCACACAAATAGCAATAAGCCAGATTTGGAGTTAGCCTATATCCTTTGTAATTTTTCAAGTATTAAGGCATTAAGCTCTAGATCAGAATGCTCTCACAGGCGAAACATTTGTCTACTACATCTGTAGTGCTTAGGCCTAATGCTTGAATCAGAATTAGAAACAACTACAATCAAAAATTTCTTTATTAAATGTAATAATTAAATATTATTAAAAACTCACAATATTTTTAAAAACAATAGAAAACAATGGAAAAACTCAAAAATGTCTATCGATGTTTTCCTTTAATTTGGGTGGATGGATTTTCAGCCTGCATCTCCCCTTTTATCCAAGAGACTAGCTGTTCGGGATGAAAGGATGATGGTGAAAATAGACAAACGCAAACCATGCCCTCGGAGGGATTCGAACCCGCGACTCACTGGTTTTGAGAGCGGTAAGATGAGGGCCGGATTTAGATGAAAAGAGGCCCCTAGGCTATTCCACTTATGAGGCCCTTTCACCTCCCGTTTTTAATGCTAACAATTTGAATGTAGGCCCCTCTTGATCTTGAGGCCCTAGACTGAAGCCTAGTTAGCCTATAGGAAAATCCTGCCCTGGGTAAGACCTGCGCCTCAACGTTGTCGGCCACTGAGCCGGCTTTCCTTTAATTTGCTAACGAGCTCTTTTTTTCCTCCTTGTATTGTTTTCTCTCTTCCCTCCTTCCCTCCTTTGTGACGTCATCAGCTCATAGTGTCCGGGCCTTGTTATCTAGGAGGCCTTGCTCTGATGCCCGAGGACGACGAGGATTTTTCAGGGGGAAATCCTGAGATCACGCACTTCTTTCGGAAGGGAAGTAAAGCCGTTGGTCCCGTGTAGTCGTTTGCCGGCTGCACGTTAAAGAACCCTTGCGAGGCAAAATTTGCGGCTCCTATAACGCCATGAAATGGTCATAGCAGTTGAAAAGGAAGTTAATACCAAACAAAACAAACCAAACCTAAGCGCTTTGCTATCTACATTTTGGCTCGATTGTAATTTATTTCATGTAATCAAGAATAGATGAAGAAGGTTCATCTGTTCCTGCTATAATCTTTGTGCAAATAAATATCTTGGCAGTCTTCTGATGTTTAGCAGTTTTTTTTAGACGATCCCGGATAAACGAATACACGGTTAACTGAAGAACGGATAATCGAGGTTCTACTGTATCAGCTGCAGTAATGCGGGCACACAGATCATCCAGTGTTGTTGGCAGTGATGGCACGTAAACATGATCCTTTACAAACCCCCACAGGAAGAAATCACATAGGGTCAAGCACACAGAACGACCTCCTGTTCTCCAGTCAACGCCATTTTCTTTAACCACTCGTTGCTGACCCTTAGCGGTAGAAAGTGAAAACACAGCATGGAAACTAAACTGTGAAAGTTAACCTTTCGAGGCACATGTCTCACATTACGATACATTCATTAGACATCCCAGAATTAATGTCTGAAATCGGGTCCATCATTTTGACTTGCCCTGTATATAGTCAAAAACTCAGAATAACTGCATGAGTACTAGGAAATTGTGTACTAAAAGTTAATTACCTTATTGTAACCAACAACTCTATTGTTGTAGTCAACTACTAAACAATGTAACAACTTTTAAGATGACAAAATCTAAAAATTATTTTTATAAAGCATCACCAGAAAATATTATGTTAACATTCAAATCATTATGCTAAAAATACACATAAACTAAAATAATAACTGACAAAATGATTGTCACAGTACAGTTGGTATCCCTTTCTTGAAAACTACGAAGCCTCGCTTCTTGCATGCTTTCATAATTTCGGAATACCTGAATTTGACGTCGGAAAGGGCTGTTATGTAGCCCTCCCAATATCTGTCAATTTTCGGTGGCATAGCTCGCTGTTCGATTACTAACAATTCTAACTATTTCAATATCTGCCCTAAAAATATTCCACGTGATAGCTGACGTGACACATTTAAATATCAGGGCCGTCTAGGTTAAATCTCCTATCATCCAAAAAATCATTCCAAACCATTCGTGAATCCAGGACATCTTTTCTTTAGCAAGGTTCAAACTTGCTGTTTTATGTACTTGTTTCAAGGGCGGATTCTTTCTCATCTTTACATGATAGACGAGTGGACATCTCTGTAGTACACGAGATACAGTTCGTCGAGAACAGTCCTGGGCAAGAATAGACAGCAGAAAGATTTCTCTCAGTTGCAAGGTGGCGAACATGTGGAGTTGAGGAGTTTCTTCCTACCCGGTCGCTTTTTTATCTTTGCGATCACTTTGTGTAAGATACTAGCACACCTCTGACAGCTCACCTTTATTTGAGCTGCAATTGTCTCTGGGTGAGTTTATAATTTTGGCCAAACTGAATATACAGCTTTTTTGTTTTTCCTATAACTTTTGAAAAGATTTTTTATTACAAAAATATGAAATAAGTTTTAAAGATGATTGATAGTTGAATACTTTGCCTATCAAGTTTGTAAAGTTTTTTTGTTTTTTTTTCTTTTTCATTAAAGTTTTGTGCAATGTGTGTGAGTTTATAATTTTGTCCAGGAGTGAAATCGCAGATAAATTGGTGTATTAACAAACTTCTGAACTTACTTGAAATCGAAAGTTTATTGGTGGAATGAAAGGACGCAATTACTGGATAATGAATTCAGCTTCGTTTTCCCTGCCCTAAGATAGATGACTTTTAGTCTTAAACTGTCGACGTGACCATTTATCTTATGTGTTGTGACAGTGTGGTGCCAAATGAAACAACTTCAGGTGTCCACCTCCTAATTGAAGGCATTGAATGTGTCGATTGTGCCAAGCAGGCCGTAAGTCCATTAAGAAGCGGTTTCTTCTTTCGAGAAACTTCTTAATCAGCTAGAAGTTAGTTTGGAACGTCTTCCAGAATGCGGTTAATGATTGGCAAGTTTGTCGCAAAAGAATTCCGACAAAGGGTTCGGGGAGTGGGGGGGCATAAGATTCGAGAGGGATTGATTTCCTGGAGTTTATTGATTTGTGGCCGAGCGGTGCAAGCTGATGACGCATTCGGTCGGAGAGGGGGTTAAATCCGGCGGCTTTATTGTCGGCGGAAAGGGATCTATGAAGTCGAGCGATGGCGCTTGGTTAACGAAGAATATTGTTTAAAGCAGAATATGTTTGCCTGTCGTCATAAAAGAGGGAGAAAGGGAAGGAAAGAGGAAAGAGAGGTCTGGTGCGCGAGCAATAACAGAAGGAAATTTTCCTTGATTTGATTGCGAACCAGAAATCATTTCTCTCGGTTATCGATCGATTTTTCTAGCGGATCTGGATTTTCTCAAGAAATGTCGTCCCTTCTTTTGAGTGCTTTCAACGTTTTCGTAGGGAAAAACGATTTCGCCCCTCCTTTTGATCACCTCAGGCCTTTGCCTCAAAACCAGCCCGGGTCTCATTTATAGTTAACGAGAGCAAAAACCCACTTTCTCTCCTCCTCCTCCTCTCCCACCTCCTTCTTCATCTTTTCGGTTGGGCGTCTAAAGATTAAAGAACTTTTCGGTCGGAAGAGAGGAGGGATCCTCTCGAGGGAATTACCCCCCAGGTTGCCATGGTGATGGAAATCAACACGTGATCCATAGATCAGATGAGTACGTAGCAACCTTTTGGCGACACGTTGCTAGGAGTTTTATCTTTCGGCGATGCTCTTTTCACCAGGGTAATCAACGGCTAATGGGATTTGTAAGGTGACACCACATTGGACGATCTGCTTTTTTTCTTTTAGTATTTCGCTCTCGAACACATATTCCTTTCGAGCGAACGGAATTGCCTTATTTGAATGAAATGCTCTCTTAATATTTCACACGTGTGCGAAAAGCAATAATGTCTACAAACTTTCTTCTGATAGAGTGACGTTAGAATTACTTTAAAACTTGGAATATATCGTAAATCCAAAATATCTACAAATATTTATTGGCTTCTCGCTTTAGCACATAAAAATAAATATAATGAAAAATAAATAGATACATGCACAAAATGGAAATTGAAAGCATAGGTGACATGATATTTACAGCTTGAGGTCATTAAAATTGTTTTCCATCAAAAATTAATTCCAAATTCTAAAAGTTGTTAATTTCACATATCTGTAAGTTTACCTGCACTGTATTCCATGTTATTAGTCATTGATTCTTGATTTTGTCCAGTTAAGATATTTATCCCCTTGAATTTCATTAAAGAGATTTATTATTTTATTGCTTTTTATACAAGGCTGCTATGTACAGCGGTGATCACCTCAATTCAGAAAATAAGCAAATTAAATTGAAATTTTTTTGATAAATTATAGCGGTACACATGTTTATTGTCATATTCAACTTCATCTATTTCGAAAAAAAAAATATTGAAAAATGAATCGAACGATACATTTTGCTATAGGAGGGTCGGAAAAAAGTATGAGACCAGGATGGAAAATTCCATGCAAATGAATACCAGGTGCTTTAATGAATGTCATATTATATAAACTATTTAAAGGCATACACAATAGTGCGTTTGCCTACAATGGGTTCTGGCAAACAACTAACAGGTTACCACAAGGCTCAAATTGATGCATATCGAAAATGTGGAAAATCAGAACGTGTAACTGCTGCTCTTATTGGTAAATCAAAGACTGTAGTTCACAATTATCTTGCTGACCCACAAATGTATGGAAAAAAACAGCGATCAGGACGGCCGAAAAAGCTCTTACAAGAGCTGAAAGACAGATCCTTAGCTTGGCCAGCGCCACAGGTGCCTCATCCAGTTCAAAATCACTGCAGCTGCCGATTAGAGGTGGGCGATTCCCGATTCCGAAAATCGATTATTCGATTCCTGATGCCTTTTTAATCATATTTGTTGAGATAAAATTCAAAGTCTGAAGAATATATAGAAATGTATACAGCATTAACAAATTAAAATGAAAATTAATAAAAAGTGAAATTTTAAAGCCAAGTCCGCAAACATGCACGTAAGTCATTTAAATGGGTCAATGTTTTGTTTTCTTAGCGGACGACAAAGCTGCTCTTTGCACTAACAAGGCTGCCGAGACGGAGTGTCGCTACTTTCCTATACAGTACTTTACTTCACCCTACTTAAAAGCGCCCTCCTCCTTTACTGCGGTGAAACTTGGAAACTGTCGATTGAACAGGCTGTTATCTATATAATAGGCTGTGGCCGTAAAAATCTGATAAGAAAGGTGGCGACACATGGCGTGTACGTAGCGTACTGAAAATTTCATTCTTCGCTTGCACAATTTCTGGGCTTCAAATTTCATTTGAATCGATTATGATGCGAGTGCTATGGCTGTTTGCAAAGGACAGTTTATAGCGTATTTCTCGGACTCCGTACTGGGACTACAGGGTATAGCTCTGCCTGTCGGTAACATTTATAACAAATTTATAACTAAATTTGAAACGTCCGTATAAGATTCTTGCGGCTTTCGAAATAAACATACTACTTATTTCATTTTTCTATCGATCTCCGTTTTCGAGACATTTACTCTTAAAATCAGGGAGTCCTTTGTGGGACGCCCTGTACTAATTCAATCTAATTTAATAATTACATTGGGCAACAAAATTTAAGATTTTTCTTGGCACAAAATGAAAGTGGGTGATTTTTGGTAGTATTTTTTCTGCTGATTACGAATATAATTTTTAAATTTCTCTAGCACGCACAGCTTTCTCGTTTTACAATGAAACATTTTTAAATCATTCAGTGTTTGGGGCCTGGTAAATTTCCTTGCGGCCCCAAAATGTGGATACTTTAACATTGTAGCCGCTTCTCTTCACACCCATTACTTTAACATAGAAATCTCGATGTGCATAACTTGGAAACTTGACGTGATAGAAAAAATCTAAAAGCAGATTCGGATTCTACCTACAAATTACTACTAAGAACATTATCTGTGGTCTTTGTGCCAAAAAGTGTGTTGACTAGTGTTATTCGCTGGCAGGTGGCCGAGAGGGCTAGGGCGTAGGCTTTCTAGTTCTCGAGTCCACCTGGTCGTGGGTTCGAATCCCGCCGTGGGCATGGATGTTTGTGTTTTGTCCCGGGCTGCGTACAGATATAACTTGTAGAAAAGGCGCAAAATGATCTTAGTAATCGACGCTAAAATTTCTAATAAACCAACCAACCAATAATTATTCAAGAATAGTTCACATAATTTGCAAAAAATAACTTCTACTTTTTTAAAAAAAATTTAACCCCTTTGCGCTTCTAATCCTCTCTCTAAAAATATGGGATTTCTCGCAGTTTTTCCGGTATTTTGCGAGTAAAAATAGGTCTAGATCTAGATTAATGAAATTTGGTACGATGATGGCAATTAACGAGATCAACTGTCTGCTTAGTTTTTAATTTATTTTTTTTTAATAAAAAATTTTTTTAGCATGTTCATGTTTATATTATTGGAAAAACTTCATCAAAAAAGAGCCCGAGCAACATCGGGTATTTCAGCTAGTAGTTAATATTCATGAAAGTATAACTCTGTTTCTGTAATTCATAGAGAGGTATAAAATAAGAATAAACTAAATTTTCGTAAAGAAACTGGCACTGTTACGTGTACTAAAACCTTTTCCTATTCCTGTTAACGAGGAAGGTAATAAGACCTCTCGCTTTATCAGCTATTTGAGGTTAACCGCTTAAGAAAACATGATGAGAGAATTTGATCGCCCAATTCTAAACGTAAACTAAATTCTTCTCCAAAGTGGTATCAGTTTCGAAGAAGAGACATTCAAGAAAGGCCTAAGCATTTGCTCTACTATGGAGGGATGTTTTCCAGATTGAATCTATTATTACGGAAGGGCGCGAGATGGATTTACATAGATATTACATACGAGCTGAACTTCAAGACATTACAGCGAATTTTTTTCTCAGCTGATATCCATACTTTAGAGTCATGGTTGATAAAATGAAAGAGTCAGCTTTAAAAATTAAATCATCAAATTTTCTATTCAAGAAGAAAATGAGATCTTTGTCCGAAAGAGCATCTCATTTAAATAAAGGACCACACGTTTCGTATTAGGTAAATTGGTGAATAAACGTTTAACTGGGCTACTGAGCTGAATGAAATCAGATGCTAAAATATATTAAGTTGTGCTAATGTATTAATATATTACAAAAGTAGAAACACTATTAAAGTGAATTTTTTTGTTCGTGTTTACTCACTATTATTTATTTATTTTTTAAGAAAGAAAGTCGAATAAATAATGGAGATAAGCAAATTTCATGAACTTTCAGACCATTTTCTGAAAACAGAAGTGTAAAAAATAATTAGATACATTGATGGCATAGAAGTTTTAGAGAGGTTTTGGTAGTTTATTTTTCCCTTTTCTTTAAATATAGTGCAGTCTTTCATTGGGAATATCTTCCCAGGCAACACATAGTTCAGGACTATCCTCACAAGATCACCCTATAGATTTTTTATGGGGGTTTAAATCGGGACTGCAGGAATACAAAGAGAAAAGAGAAGGGGAAATTCCGCGATCTGGACTCGAACCAGGGACCTTGCCTATGGCTGGTAATGCTTTAACCAATTGAGCTATCGTGTACAATGAACTGCTATTATGTCCAAATGTACTTTCTTGAAGTCACAAATTAGCTCAACTGACAGAGCAGCTCCCAACTCGCAGGTCGGGATTCTCCTTACCCTTAAACCATCCATTAAATTGTTGAGAAGAGGGAATCCACTGTAGATAAAGACATGATGCAAGAAAACAAACCTTTTGTGTACAAAGTTTTAATGGGCGAATACGCATTTCGATCTCTTTGAGATCATTATTCAACGCAAAATAGGAAAATTAACAAAGCAAGCTATTTATAAGAAAAAGAGGGGCCGTTGACTCTCTCCAAAGGACCAATCAACGAACAAGTCGAATGTCCAATGAGAGAGTCAATCGACACTTCGTACAAAACAAAATAAAAACGCGGACCTAAGAGAGAGATATAACCAGAAAAAACGTAATACAGATTCCAGACAACTGGCAAGAGTTATACAATAGAAAAAGGTTATACAAAATTCAAATTATATAAAACAAAAATTACCAAAGTATACAATTCTTAAAACCAAAATTTACCAATACAGATTCACACAACTGGCAAAAGTTATACAATAGAAAAAGGTTTACAAAATCCAAATTTTACACAACTAAAATTCTAAAACTGATATTTAACAACAAAATATAGCAAGAAAACAAAATTAAATGTAATACAAGGAAACAACCAAAACAAACAAAAAATAATAATAATAAATTATGAAATCTTAAGCAAATTTAATAAAATAGAATCGCCGAGGGAACCTGGGTCATTGTTCAGCAGTATTCTGGGGTCCTTTTTCCCGATCTCCAAGGTCTCGTATGCGTCCAATGAGTTCCTGTTCCTTTTGGACATAAGTAAACTGCAATCCTTTAACAAAACGTCGTGGCCCGTCTCAAGCATGTGCTTGGCGACCGCGGATCTCTCAGGAAGGCCAAACCTGGCGTGGGCCGTATGTTCCTTGAACCTGCTTTTTATGTTGGGGAACGTGGCTCCTCGGTACATCTTGGGACACTGGCTGCAATGTATCTCATAAATTCCGCCTGCGACAATGGTGGGGTTTTGTACTTAAGGTTTCCGAGAAGATTCTTCAAAGTATTAGGATTTTTGTATGCTATGGACAGCTGTGCTTCCTTAAAGATTGCCTGTAAGTTGACGTTGAGCCCGCTATTATAGGAAATGGGCAATCTGAATTTGAGATTGCTGCTGAGTTTTGTGGAATCTCTAACTAATTTAACAAAACTTCAATAAAGATAACAAGAAACCACTGATCCACATAAGGGCAATTCCATGAAAAAGTAAACCAAATTTGAAAAAAAAAAATTTCGTATATCATATCATGTCATATATCATTGGAAAGATGAAAAAGTCTATTTTTTAAAAATAAAAACGTAAACCTGATTTTTTTAATGTAAAATATAATTAAAGCACTATTCTGATGACACTGCGATTAGTTCTTCTTCGATGTCAAAAACTGACATTTTTAAGATAAATTTGTTTTGCTTTTTGCATCTTTTTTAAAAAAGTGAAACACTTTTAAATAAAGTTTGAACCTTCTTATTTCATATAGTAGTGGCAAAATTTGTGTAGATTTCAGAAACAATATACAGTAAATTCATGTAAAGACCTTTGAGAAATTGATGCGTCCGTTACGTGAAATTCGTTTGTTTTTTTTAATTAAACGGTAAAACGAGGTTTTAAAAATATGTTGATTAATGTTCTAGTGTTAACTCATTGTTGTAAATTAATACCAGGAAATGTTTTGAAAATAATAATATTGCAATTAATCAAAAGTACGTAACAGACGCATCAAAATGTAACAGATATAGCAGTAACGGAACTATCCTAGCGATACTTGAACTATTTCCGTTGTTAACATCCAGTGATGGCAGATGCAGACGACAGAGCTGGCTTGTTGTTCGTTTCTAAATCGAAGCTAAACAGAGGAATCATTAAAATGTCTTACCGTTTAAAGGATTTAAAAATTAAAATCAGCTTTAACACTGCCAGGTAAAAAAAAAAAAATTAAAATGGCCCTAGTTCCTCCAAAACATAGGATGAAAAAATATCGGCAAAACATGTCACAAGAAAAAAGGGCAATGGCTAAGGAAAAAGACAGACTTAGAAAAATTGAAGAGAGAAAAACTCACCAAATCAGAAAGAAAATACAACAGCAGAATGTCTTATGAAAGAGTGAAGAAGAGTAGAAAAAATAAAAAAAATTGCTATGAAACATCAATTGTCTATGAACAGAAACTAAAATAAGTCCACAAGTAATTGGAAAGGCTGTGAGAAAAGTAATTTAAAGCATGCCTAAAAGCCCTCAAAAGGAAGTTGCCGTTGTAACAAAGTTGGCAGAAATTATTGGGTGTGAATTAATGATAAAAAAAAACACTTAAAAAGAGTGCAGCAGCATTACCAAAAGAATTTTTTTCAAGAGGAATCTATGCACTTTGTAAACGCTGGAAAACATATATTGAACCTAACAGAAATTATATAGAAAAATAATGCAATTGTTATTCACGTTTCCTCAGTAATTAAAATTATACAAAAAGTTTTGTGTCGTATTTACCTCAAGAAACAGTAAATAAAGTGATAAAATTCTACAATGATGAGAAAATTTCCAGAGTATCATATTGTTTATATTGATGGCAGGAAAGGTCCTAAACTACAAAAGAACACCTCTACATGACAATAGGAGAAAAACACACTCAATTTCTTAAAACGAGCAAAAGAAATAATCATTTAAATACAGAGAAAATGACGATACAGAAGTTGAGGCTTGTGAAATTATTAGGAAACTCGTCACACCAATTATTAACAATCGTGGTCATATCGTATTTGATACTGTACTGCTATTCCTGAGGCAGTCTAGTGTGCTTAAATATAGTAAATCATAAGGGTTTTTTGTTTTATCTTGCAAATTTCTGTTAATGTAATTGTTCCTTGTGTAAAGATTTGTTATGATTTTCGTTTGTCAGTTTATTCCTGTGTTAAATCAGTACGTGATACATCCGTTACATGAAAAATTACACAAGTTTTATAAAAGTAAATTTAGTAAAAGTATTATAATTATACACTAACAATTAATTACTCTTATAATAATTGTTTCCACAATTTTCATAATTTTTCCTTGTACCATTTCAGAAAAATTACCAAATAAAATTTTTGCAAATTTTTAACTTGTTTTGTGAGATACATCCGTTATGCTTATAAAATACAAGAAAAATCTATCAAAATCAAAGTGTAAGTTTAAGCTGCTTTATTTTTTTAAAACATTATGTTATAGTAAATGATTTTTCAGCAATGGTTTTTAATTATTTAGCTTAGTGATTGTTCTATATAATGTTTACTGTACTAAACTGATACGTCCGTTACAATGGAATTGCCCATAAAACTTTTAATCAGACGTATGCGCATTTCGGCAGCCACGCTGCCTTCTTCAGAGTACACAAGGATTTTGATCAGAACAGACAAACCTGTTCAGATAAAAGGGCAAGACAATCGACAATCGAACAGTGAAGTGTACATTTGTTAGGATGGGACGAAAGCAGCGCTTTCACAAAGCTCATCCAACCAGAATAAACTCCAAATGAAATACACTGAGGTAGTCAAGAAGCCTTAACCACCCAAGCGGTCTTCCATATTATACAAAAAAGAAAATAAGATTGACGATTGTCAGAAACAAAATACAAACGTAATAAAAAAAAAAGGGGGCAAGGATTTACAACATCTTTTTATAGTACAAAGTCAGGGAATAACAGCCAATAGTGAACAAGTTATTACAGCGCGAAATAAAGGAACAATCAAAAAATTACCAAATATTTTTTTTTTTTTTTTTTTTTACAAAAACACACATATATATAAAAACAAAACAAAAAAAAAAAAAAATACAGGGTCACTCTGTCGTCATTGATCTGGTTATGGCTCGTCAAGTTCGGGGTTACATCTACTGGGCCCCCGTCACTGTTCAATAGTTTTCTAGGATCCTCCGTGTTAATCGCAAAAGATTCCACAAAATTCAGCAGACGGCGGTCACCAGTGCTGTGTATAATGTCGAAAGTTTCTTGCTTAAAGTCATGTCCTTGGTCCAGGATATGGTCCACAAACCTCGATACTCTATATTTCCCGTTTCTAATGCATGTAAGATGTTCATTAATTCTAGTACAAACTGCCCTCCGGGACTGACCGTAATAGACTGCCTCACATTTGGCACAAGGCAGTTTGTACACACCTGGTTTGTCTTCTGGGGCAAAAGACTTTGGTATGGAAATTACATACAGAAGCTCTGACACGTTAGTAAAACGACTGAAGAACCCCAAAGACAAAATTGCCCATTTTGTTTGGTACGAGGTGTCGATTGACTCTCTCATTAGACGTTCGACTTGTTAATTTCCCTATTTTGAGTTGAATAATGATCTCAAAGAGATCGAATTACGTATTCGCCCATTAAAACTTTTGTGGACAAGAGGTTTGTTTTCTTGCATCATTAATTAAATTGATGAAAATTCAACTCAAAGAGGATATAATAATATTCTGCAGATATACTTCAAACAAATCTGAATACTAAGCTCAATTGGTTCGAGTCGAGGTCGCGGAATTTTTCCTTCCCTTTTCTCTTTGTATTCACGATTTATATGAAGTGTATCTTCAGAATATTATTATCTCCTCTTTGAGTCGGGACTGCACGTTGTGATATCTGGGTTCACCACCAACCATGTTTGTGTTCAATGCTGCATTGCAAGAAGCAATATCTTGTTGGAAGATCAGATATCTGCGAGATTACGTTGCATAATGGAAGAAGGTGAACTTGTAGTAGCTTTTGATACATACAAGGGAAATACGAGTGTAAAAAAAGTACCGACCTTTGGCTGGGAAAAGTAAAGTTATTCACCTGTAGGATTTAAACATTAATCCCTTCAAAGTACACTTTTTTGGGACTGCACACACTTCTCCCACCGCTCCCGCCATTGTTGGAAGCATCTTTGGAAGGCCTGTTTGGAAATGGCGGACTGCTCCGCCATCGTTTTCTGCATAATGTCTTCTCGTGACTGAAATCGTGTTCCTTTCAGCGGTGTTTTGAGCTTGGGAACAGCCAAAAGTCACATGGAGCCATGTCAGGGGAGTAAGGAGGCTGACGGACCAAAGGAGTGCTTTCTGTATTTGGCCAGAAACTTCTGAATCAGATACGATGAATGGGCGGGTGCGTTGTCGTGACGGACCGAACAAGTTCCTGTTGCCCAAACGTCGGGTCATTTCCGTCGTATAGCATCACGAAGGCGAAGAAGGAATGTCAGATAGTACTCTTTGTTGATGGTTTGGCCTTTAGAGACAATCGAAAAACCAACAGGCGTGTACTACAATCACTTACTCTCACGATGCCAGGCAGCAAATCACGAGTTCTGCATATGTGACCAACTGCACGCATGCGGGTGAAGTTACCTACACCTCGTTGCCAGAGGAGAAAACCCGTTTAGGCAGAAAAAATTAAGCTCCAATACTTTTCATACACACCTCGTACACGAACATATATCTCACAGATTCACACCAAAGCTGTTCTTGCTTAATAAGAAATCATTAAATTTTGTTTCTTTCAGAATAAACCGTAAAACGGAAAAATTTGAGCACACATAGCCATAAAAAGACTCCATTGTTAAAGCCATACTTAAAGCCATGTGTATATTAATGCGCTTGAAGGAACTTCTTTCTTCCATTACTCAGCAATAAGCACGAATTCACTATTACAAGGGTGAATTAAAGTTTAGTCTGCGCCTTCTCTTAGTGAGAAATTTGAAAATGGCCGTCGATTTTCTTGTAAATTTCATGTATACGTCGCATTCGCTGTATAAGTCGCAGGGCCCTTCAGGGGCCAAAATTCGTGAGAAAAATGCAACTTATTATCCGGAAAATACAGTAGTTACATATTTACAAGTGAATACAGTAGTTACAGTAGCTACATATTTATTTGTTCATCATTATTTATTTTTGCGCTTTGATAAATCATTTTTTATATTAATTACAAACGTCTCTATGCTCTGCTCACGTAAACAGATATAAAGTTCGTGACATCTTTTGAGGGTAGTTTATGCCAATGTCAAGCAATATAATTCAGTTGCCGAACTATTTGCAGCCCTCGAAATATTCCCACTGAAAGACTATACAAAATTCAATTTTTTTTTTTACATTTCTGATCTCTGAAAATGGTCTGAAACTTCATGGTAGATGCTTATCTCCATTATTTATTCGACTTTCTTATTTCAAAATTACGTGGGAAAGTCAGTAAGTAAGTTACAAATGGGTTTAGAAATGAAACAAATAAATGTATAAAGGGCGTTCAAATTTGATCTGGGCTTTATTTTTTGTAAATTTCATTGTTGTAAAAAGCAGCACCACTCATCCGGTTGCCATGACAAACGATTGTTTGTTTAAACAGAATGGCGGACAGCGATGTGTCAACCAAAGAGGAACAACGAATAATCTTCAAGTTTCTCCTCAACGAAGGTGTGAAAGCATCTGAAATTCATCTGAGACTTCAAAGACAGTTCACAGAGTCATGTTTGTCTGGACCATCCGTCTTTGCTTGGTGCCAGAAGCTTGAAGGAGGGCGAGAATCCACCGGCAATGAACCTCATAAGGCAAGGCCAGCAACTGCTGTCAATGATGGCGTCATCCCACGAATATTAGAATAAGAGACAACAGGCGGATTCATATCCGTGAATTGGCTGCAATACTGAACATTAGCACTGGAGCATTCTCAGTATAATCCTTGCCTTCCTCCCAGCGACTTACATTTGTTCGGCTCCCAGCGACTTACATTTATTCAGACAGCAGATCAGAAAATTTTATGCTCCTGGTTTTGAGGGACTTGTGAAACTATAGGACAAGTGCTTCATTGTAAAGGAAGATTATGTGGAGAAATAAAAGTAGTTTTCAAGTCAATACTCTTATTTGTTTCATTTCTATTTTTAGCTTACTGACTTCCTCTTGTACTTTGTTAATAAATCTTAATATTCTGTAAATAATAGTGAGTAAAGATGAACAAAAGAACCACTTTGGTGGTGCTTCTAATTTTTTTACAAGACTGTAGAAAGCATAGAAATGAAAAAAGAATTAATTTTTTTTTACGATTTTTAGGCTTTATTAATTAAGAGTTTCGCTCTAATTAAAAAATTTACAAAAATCGATCAAAACTCGAAATATTTAAAACATATTGAAACAAATGGGAATGATGTGGCTCTTTTCAGATATAGAGAGGAAAATCTACAAAAAATGAATAGCTTTTTTCAAACATTAAATATTCCCTCTGATGTCTGCTTTATACATGTTCGCGTGTAACGACATTTTCATCGACGTCGACGGTTGGTACGTCTCTGAATCCCGGGTTCAAGTTCCCTCTGGGGAATTTTAAACTGGGCTTTAGGTTTGGCTGCTGTGGTGGGTCCTTTTTTCTCTCGTTTTCGTGGGTGTTTAAAGACACTTAACCGACGGCGAGTGACTGTGGCAAAGCCGGGCGAATTTAAACGAACCAAATCAATAGGTGCGGAATAATGGGAGAAGTGAGGAAGGAGAGAAAGGAGAGGGAAAAAAATGGCTTTTCGAGTCGAGAGCTGGAAATATCGTGAAAAAAATATAATACGAATTTCTCAGGGGCATTTTTTAAGAAGAAGAAAAATTTTTATTAAAGTAGATCTTCATATGATTTATGAGCTTATTTATTGGGTTTGTGTATTTAAATTTTTATTGACGCCCATTTATCGTTAGTAAATTCCCTAAACAGCAAAGATGAGCTAAATGGATTGTTTCATCATAAAAGCTGAAAAGGCGAACTGAGTATATATTTACACGTAACGATTCAAGCGTGGTGAACAAAGAAATGATGGTCTTTCCACAGCTCCACTTAAAGTTGATTCGTCCAATAACATCAACAACGACATGGAAGGGCCATCAATCACGGGTAAAATGGTGAAAAATCAGAATGGGAATCGAAAAGGAAAGCAACTTTTCTTTTCGTCCAGTTTTCTTTTTTTTTTTTTTTCCCTTTCGTTTTCTGGAAGAGTTGGAGCAAAAAATAAAAATGGCATTGACTTTTCAAGGCACCACATCTCTTCCTTCAACCGTGAAATAGTATGGCTTCAAACAAAGGAGCCGAGAACTTTGCTCTCAATGTACGCCTTCTGTTAGCGATCATAAATATTTATAAAGGGCTAAAATTTTGATAAGTATGGCTTTTTGCTGAAATTTATAAAATGGACCTTTGCTGAGGATGGGCTTCTCTAACCTAAGAGAGAAGTGCTATTTGTATATATAATTCA
Organism: Rhysida immarginata; assembly: GCA_023313115.1. Lineage (NCBI taxonomy): Eukaryota > Metazoa > Arthropoda > Chilopoda > Scolopendromorpha > Scolopendridae > Rhysida > Rhysida immarginata. The sequence goes on along the minus strand of JAHWFO010055378.1, from coordinate 35,935 downwards.
AATACTGTGATTTTGGGAGTATACAAAATGTGGATTGGATGCGCATGAATGAGTTATGAACTGAAATTGTCTCTTGATGAGACATTGGTTTTTATTTCCTTTCTTAGAACGGTGAAATTCGTGCTACTATTTTCTTATATGCAGATTAAAGAGAATCACTAAAATTAATTATAAGATTGAGTGTACAATCGTTTCAAAAGTTTGGAATTAAGAATTTCACACAACAATCTTGACCAAAATAACTAATAAAATATATTAATAAACCATTAAGGAATGACATAACCAAGTACCGAAAGGTTAAACTAAACCATTCGCGGAACCATATTTTAAACCGCACTATGTTAATATTGTAAGTTTCTAATGGACCATAATGATTAACCACGTACCTTTGAACCAAATTGGATTATCATTAATTTTACGTTATATTCATTCATGACAAATCATTTCAAGTTGTTCGATATATTACATGCCATATTTTAACATTGAAAGTTCCAATGAACCATAATGGTTCCACTAAATCGGGTTCCTTGAAACCAATTTCGACTATCATTAAATTTACCTTATATTCATTCATGACACAACATTCCAAGTCTTTTGATATATTACATGCCATATCTTATCATTGAAAATTCTTGAGGGTGTCATAAGGGTACCATTAGAGCACGTGCCATTGTTTCGATTTCAACCATTTTCAAAATGGTTCATTCCCGGAACCATATTTATTAATTGGCGAAAATTGTAATTTATATCTGCTTCTATCTCGTCATTACGATTTGTTTGATATATTACTTAATATATATCTCCATTGAATTTCCTGAGTTATTCTACAAAGATAATGTTTTAATCACATCAATTTTTAAGTATCCGGATATGTAAGCCCTTTTTCATTCTCATCTTCGTCCTCTTCTGTCGAGATGGACATTTATTTCTATAAACTGTGACGCAGATTTGTCTGGATTTCCCAGTCAATCTCTTCTCCGGAAGTCATCTTCATGTTCTGTTCACTATGTAATGTAAAGTTTCTTTTCTGTAGTGTGCTAATCATGCCCATTGGGACTTAAAATTAAATTTTTCAATTAGGACTTTTAACCTTTCTAAATTTTTAACAACAGTTCATTTTATGTAATTTTTCTTTTCTTATCTTCACTTTTGGACCTCAATGTAATTCTAAATTTTCTTTTATCCCTTTTAAAGGTTTTTTTTTTATTTTTCTTTAATTTTGGTCCCTAGCGTCTTTCTAAATGGCTAAAGTGGAGTAGTCAAATAAAGATTTTAATATTTTTTTTGTAAATTTTTCCTTACATTTTCTTATGAAAATGCCAAGTTTTTTTCCAACTGTGGGTGAATCAAGCATTCTCATTGTAGCTGAGGCTTTGTATCTCGTGCAAATATTTAACATTTTTTAGCTTAAGTTAAAATGCAATTTTCCTTTTTATTTGTGACTAGCAAAGGTACCCGGCGTTGCCCGGGATAATTCCACTTGGATGTAAACAGAACAATCTCCAAAAATTAAATTAAATTTTGCAATATCTTAAAAATAAACCCATGAAAATGCTTAGAATTAATACAGTAAAAATTCTTAATGAAAATTCGAAAAAAATCTTTTTAAAGGCTCACAATGGATGGACCGCTCCAATAATTTCTTACTCAGGTAATCTTACTTCAGATGTACACTTGATGTTGTTGCAATTTCCACTCTTCTCTCGTTGTGTTGAAGCAAAATTTGGCCTTTCATCACTTTGGGTAGTCTAGCGGTCGCCAATTCTTCTATTTACTTGCTTCCCATTTGCTCAATACAGCACGGAGCTAAAGGTTTGCTTTCTCTGTCGTCTTTCCACTCTTTCTCAATAGTCTGCTAACTCTTCATTATCTCCAGCTACTGATCATTTTTAAAGATTTTCAAGAAATTGTTAAGTACTAAGAACTCTCTTTTCTAAGAAAAACCTGAATACAGGAATTCTATGCATTGTTACAAATTGAAACTTATCCATATTGCATCATCATTTTATGTTCATTGTTATAATTCTTGGAAAGGATTGCTTTATCATTGCATCATCATTTTGAGCTCATTGTTATTGGTGAATTGCGTGTTGAAACCATTGTTGATACCTATTGTTGCACAAACTTTTATTTGCATTGTTGGTCATGAGATATATATTGTTGATCTGTGCAGAGTGTTTGTGAATTGCGTGTTGATACCATTGTTGCAAAAACTTTGTCTTGCATTGTTGGTCATGCGATATTTCTCATTAATATGCCCTGCCATAACCATGAATATAGATTTTTTATCAATAATTATTATTTTTTCGAAATCTGAAGTAGACAGTGACCTTCCTCATGCTTTGAAGGTCATGTATGCGAAATTTCATCAAGATCGGAATAAAACTGTAGATTTGTATAAAAAACATACAAACAGACCCACCCACACACAAACATCCTTCTTTATATATATAGATGGCCACACAAGTGCTCTGAAATTTATATTTTTTATGCATTACCACTGCATGCTCTTTTAACTCTTGCTAAACAATTTTTCATGTTGCTATTTTGCAGTAAGATACTTGATTCACATACAATTGCAGGCTTTTTATTATATTGTATCTTTATTCTTGAATTTTGGGGATTAATGTGTAAAGTCAGATTTTTTTAAGCTTACTTTTCTAATAACATTAAAATATAGATTCAATTATTTCACCATGCCTGTTGCTTATGTTTCCTTATCTACAAAACGCACTTTAATTGCACCCCACCTTAGTTAATGTAAAGCTTATGATATAAGGTTTTTTTCCAGCTTTTTAAAAAAAAACAACACAACCCAATGTCTAGTCTAAATGATGTTTAGATTATAAACCCACTATACGACCTTTTTCAATTATCTTAATCTCACTAATGTTGTGAGAATAGTTTATTTTGATAAAAGTAATAATTTTTGAAGAATTAAAATTTTCTTTGAAGTTTTTTTAAGAAACCTTAAAGATTTAATCTCAAGCTATTTTTTTTTTATATTGACGTTTATAAGTCAATAAAACAATTTTAAAGCTTAAACATCACATTTGATGATAATATTAATTTAAATTAAGTAAATTTAATTGATTGAATGAATTGATTGGTTGCTTTCTTTTCTTGAACTTTGATTTGTAATTTTGATCATTGGTTGCTGTATTGTATTATTTGCTTATAAATTCTGTGTTCTTCGATTTAGGGAGCGTAGGCCCCGAAATTCACATCTGGGTCATTAAGACACCCGTCTGTGGAATAGTGGTTTCCTGTTGTTATTTGCTGATGGTAGTGTCCACAGTTTTTGGCTTAAATCGTTTGTATTGTAATGCGAATTTTTTAATTTGGTTAGAATGGTAAAAAGTTATCCCAAACTTTTGATAATTATATTAACTATAAATGAAAATTTAGTTTCTCTTTAAAAGAGAATTGTAATGCCATAATATGTGACGAGCTGAAAATTTGGTTTTCAAGCACTAAAGTATAATGGATTGTATATGAAGGTGTTCTTTTGCGGTAAGAGGTTTTTTCCCTTCGTATACAGCAGTTCCTTCTTATTTTTTCGTATGGGCATTCTTGAGGAGAAATACAGGGTGATTCATAAGTCCCTTCGGAGTTTCGGAAATCGATAGATATGAAATAGTAACCATGATAGACATAGCCGGAATGATCGGAGTTGCGATTTCGTGCGCTTGTTGTTATACACGTGAATATTGCAACGTAAATACATGTGTCTCATATATGGATTTTATCTTCAGTTTTACGAGTTTTGTTTTTTGTTTTCTTTATGCAAAGAGTTGATTTCCAGTAAATCAGTGACTCTCTATAGTTTAGTAATTGGATTTTTTTTCTCTATATATCTTGACTCAAAATTAGTTTTCGTAATTTCTCAGCGGTTACACTAGGGCACGGGAACTTTTTTATAGACATGACTTTTATGACTCTAGCACCCTTTGTTCTAAAGTTATTTACGGTATATGTTTTACTTGACTCTGAGCACGTTTCTGAATTAGCGCTTTCCATGCTGTTGGATTGGTCGAGGATGTTCAGTGGTTTGGCACCAAGATACCTGATCTGTCTCCATTGGATTAATTCCTATGGAAATGCATGTAACATGTTGTGTACTTTGTATGGAAGGCATTGTTGTAGGCCATAGTTTGATCAAAAGCAAGGGCCGAACTTAACATTTTCTTGAAAATCCTTAAAAATGAGCACTAACTGGAGATAATGGAGAGTTAGCAGAATATTGAGAAACTGAGCAAAAATAATGTAGTTTGAGGAACAATTGCGGTGTTGTAATGAGAGCAATCAATTCTATTGCTCAAGAATGTTTCATTAAGATTAAAAGAGTACACACAACAGGTTAATGGATTTACACTTCAGAGCGCAAAGAAGAGTAGTAGCTTCGCGTACCATTTCCACGATACAGTGAAAATTCTGATGATTGTGTTAAACACCGCAGTCCTCTGCTGCCATTTTTGCTTTTACTATTTAGCGGTCTCTATCTGCAATGAACAGTTCCTGAAAGCTCTTTACAAAATGATGAGTTACATTTTACTTTTAAAGTTATTTTTTTTAAATAATTAATATAACCTCTAGGCAATGCCCAAGGGCTCATGGTATATAGAGAAATTGGTTTAGTAGTATGTGTTCTAGTGGTACCATATTGTACAACTGGAAAGTTTCAATGCTAATATATGGCATATAATATATTAAACACTCGGAATGATTTAGTAGCTTCAGTTTGGAGCAAAACAGCGCATCAAGTAGATGAACAATCAAGGAAAACGGCATTTTCCTGTATTTTTTGCGTGAAAAACTACCAGAACCATGATTTTGAGCTGATTTCTCTTCTCTTTCTGAGATTTTCAGTTTGGAGCAAAAAGGGGCAAACCAGCAGTGTAAATATGAGAATTTGTGTAGGTTCATGTATTTGATGTCTGTAAAATAAAAAAAAATATATTTGGTAATTAAACGTTTTTAATATTATTCTTAATTAAAATATTTAATATTTTTTTTTTTTTTTGCCTAAGGGAAGGGGGCAGGGTCAAAATCTCCTCCCTAAAGGACTAGAAAAAATTATCTGCGACACTGCCTTTAAGCTTCTTTATATCTAATTTGATGGCTTGTATAATTTTTAATACTTTGGTATCAGGTAATTTTGTTTTAAATTCATTTTTTTATGATGTCTAGTGCTGGTTTTAATGACGTTTTAATGGGATGTTATATCTATTGTTAAAATTATATCCTTGTGAAAATTTTATCCTTGCTATCAAGTTTTTTTTTTTCTAATATTTGTTTAGCCAATGTTGAATTTTTTATTGTGTAATTAAATTTGAAAAAAAAACTTTGCAAGTATTCATCTAAAAATTTGGCTTGCTTGTAAGTACGGTTTCCTTCTTTATGAATTTTTATAACTCTATAGATTGAGTTTGGTGATGCTTTTGTTGAAGTTAACTGCTTTTGTTGTTCCTTGTTAATTATATTTTCTTCCTTTAGTTCACTTATCTTAATAATGACGATTTTTTTGGAATTTTATTGTTTGGTCTTTGTTATCTAATTTAAAAATTATATTCTCTTTTATGAATTTTTCAATGATTTCCTCTGCATTCACCTGTGTTTTTCTTCTACTTCCACCAGATCTCCACAAGACTCTCACCTTCATTTACTCCACATTACTTGACTTTAGATAATTAATTTATTTTAGTCCTTTTCTTTGCATTATTTTTCATTATAAGGAGTTTATATTTTTAATTATTTGTATATTATTACAACTTCTACTCTTATACGTGTATAATTGCATAAAATGTGCCACCTTATATCTACTTCATAAAACAGTGCCTCATTGTGCTGCCGGCACGTACAACAAAACAAAGATACATGATACATGAGGAGTTTAAAGCCATACTAAAATGGAATACGTTTTAGGCATCTAAAGTTTTAAAGTTTAGAAAAAAAAGACTAATAATGCTGAAACATATTCTACAATTACAACAAACAAGTGAATGAATATGATGAATAAATAATAATTAATTCGTTTAAGTACCAGGGGGGGGGGGTTCGGGGGGTTCGGACGAACCCCCCTCCCCCCCCTTTTATTTCCATGATCTGTTTAAGTTAATTTATTTTTTTTGTTTCTACTAAAAAACTATTCTACATCCTCCCCCCCTACTTGTAAAATCCTGAAGATTAACCAAAAAGTCTCCAAATCCGAAACATTTGCCACCAGGCCTCCATAATCCGGATGAATATCTAAAAGGCCTCTATAGTACTGAAGATTTCAAAAAGAGGTCTCCAATGTCCGGAAGATTCGTCGATAGCCCTTTAAAATCCGAAAGATTAACCAATAAGGCCTCTAAATAACAGAACATGATCCTATATTAGACTTCCAAATTCCGGAAAATTGTTTAATAGATCTCCAAACTCCGGAAGATTTTCCAACTGGCCTCAGTAATTCGGATGAATATCTAACAGGCCTCCAAAATACGGAAGATTCAATAAGAGGCCTCCAAATTCCGCAAAACCCGGAAGATTAACCAACAGGTCTCCAAAATCCAGCAGATTTTTATTAGGCCTCCAAATTCCAAAGGATTAATCAATAGGCCTCCAGAACACTAATAATAGGACTCCAAAATCCAGAAGACCCCTTAGTAGAAATTCAAAATCCGGAAAATTATTTAAAAGGCCTCCAAACACGAAAGATGCTTTATTATAGACTTCCAAAATCCGGAAGATATTTAATAGAGAATTCTAAGATCCGGAAAATTAACCGCAGGTCTCCAAAATTCGGAAGATTCGTCACTAGGCCTCCAAAATCGAAAAGATTAACCAAAAGGCCTCCAAAATATTATTAAAAGAATTCTAAAATCAGAAGACTCCTTAACAAAAATCAATAATCCATAAGATTATTCAATAGGCCTCCAAAATCCGTAATATTAATCAACAGGCCTGCAAGATTCTGAAGATTCCCCAGCAAGCCTTCAAAATGCTGAAGATTTCAACAAGGGGCCTTCCATATACAGAAGACTCGACAATAGCCCTCCAAAGTTCAAAAGTTTAAACCAATACACTTCTAAAATACAATTCAGGGGCGTAACTTGGGGAGGGGTATTTGGAGGGTTCGGAGGAACCCCCTTTTATTTCCCTGATCCGTTTAAGTTCATTTGTTTTTCTTTGTTTCTACTAAAAAACTGTTCTATATTTTATTCCCCCCCCCCCCCCATCGAACCCCCCCCATATAAAATTCTGGTTACGCCCCTGAGTACCACACATTGGTGATTGCCAAATAAAAAAAAATCGCACTATTTTGTTTCTTCAAAATAAACCCTGAAAACGAAAGAACTTCTCACGTTCAGCCGTGTGCGCATTAATACACATGTCGGCGCTTGACGGAACTTCTTTCCTCCACCATTCAACAATGCGCACGAATACACCTTACATGAAAGCAATGGAATTACTTCCTACGAAGGAGCAGCAGATGACAGTCCATTAAATGGATTCTCAAGTTTCTAAAATTATTAAAATTAGCTAATTGTCATCCAGTAATAAAAATCTGTACAGTATAATTAATAACGATTTTCTTAATTTATTATATTATTTTAGTAATTTCGGTAATCTTCGTAAATTTTCCGGGCTGCCGCGTGCAAACAAAGAGTTCGGTTTTATTTTGTGGCGCATTTAAAAAAAAATTAAATAGTGCGATTTCTTATTTGTTAAGGGGAATCAGTAGCTTTAGGCGAGTAAAATATTTCAATTTGGTTTGAAACTGTGAGATACAGGTTCGGATGGTTCCCTTGTTATTCATATATAATATTGTTTATTCACAACCATAATGAAATTAGATTTCATAAACTAGCGTTTACATACAAGCAGTTCTTTTTGAGTTGATGCATGAATTTAAAGCCTCGACGAAAATTTGATAATAAGATTTACATTTGCACAATTTACACATAATTAGCTAAGAACATTACTTTCATATAAGCGTTCATATTCCTTTAATTGAATTGCAGTGCTTATTTATAAATTTCTCATTATCTGAAAATGGATTTCAATTACGTGCCTTGTAATCGAATGTTGACGTAATCAATATTCTTATAGAAAGAAAGGATTTGGCTGAAATCTAATATATTAATGATGCTTATTGAAAGCAGTTGGGATGGCGCGTGTACTCTAGCTTTCGTCTATTTCTTTACCAAGGGGATAGAGTAATAAAAAGATGATGATAGTTTCTTCTCCCCATCATCTTTTCAGTCTGATATTTTTTCCAGACACTTTTTCCTCGCTTCCAGATGGTGTATGAAATATGGATAAGAGTAGACATAACGAGTAGGGAGAGAGGTAAAGACCTTTCTTTTCGTTTTGCTTTCAATGATTAATAAATGTGAAGAACATTGCACAGCACCCCCTTACTCTTTCGCTCTTTCCTTCTACGATGCTAAACTCATCAAAAATTGTTCGAGCTCAAATCCATCTCGGAAGGAGCGAAATGGAGAAGAAGATTTTTTTTTCTTTTCCCATTTCGCTTCAAGTATTTCCACGTGTAAAATTGTTCGTTCGTGTGGGGAGATTGAGATTTATTCTGGGAAATTCAACGGGGATTTGATGGTGTTGGTCGAGTTAAATATTTACCTAGCCGCGCTCGATCACCACCTGCTGCTAAGAATAGAAAGCTTCGGAAAATTGTAGCTAAAGAAAGAGTGAAAAATAAGATTAAAATTAAGAATATTTAATCTCGAAGATTTTTGTTGTCTAAATGAAACTGGCTTCTTCTCTTTATGGTGGATTTTCTGAATTTCTTAATAAAAAAAAAATATGTTCTCCCCTAAGAGAGTCTTCTGTTACGGGCTGAAAAAGAGTCTTCTTCATTTTCATCGTCTTAATTTTAAATAGAAAGAGGAAAAAGAGTCTCGAGCAAAAACTAAATTTTCACTGTCACACTTTCTCACAGATAAAATAAATAAAAATTTCCGCTAGTCTTGCTCACCTCCACCGAGTTCTACATTTCTTCTCTTCGGTGACCTAGATAGTCTACGTTGCGAAATTCTAAAGCTGGTGTAATCAAAATAGGTGAGGAATGCACAAAGCAAAACGTTACTGAATTTAAAATCGACATCTAATAAATTGCTCCTTAATTCGCGATAATTTAAAAAGCGTTGACGTCAACTTTTTTAGTCGTTTTCTTATAAACTAAAATGCTAATCAGGCCCGTAGCGGGGGGGGGGGTCGACGACCACCCCATTATGGAAAAAGGTCCGACTCAGTGGAATTTTTGAAAATCGACCCCCCCCCCCAAGATAACGTGCTGGCTACGGCCCTGTCAATGAAATTATAAAAAACACCAAAAGTAACAAGTTAATAAGAAATAAGAAATAAATAAAATTATAGAAATGCGCATATATCTATGGAAAAAAAATATTCGCCCGAACAGGGACTCGAACCCTGGACCCTTAGGTTAAAAGCCTAATGCTCTACCGACTGAGCTATCCGGGCATGCTGGTGATCGTTTTGCATATTATCAAAAGGTTAAATCTAAGCAAAAATAATCTCTGTTTATAATAGAACATTTCTTTGAAACGAATCAGTTATTTTTGAATCATATTTTATAATTTTTTTCAACAATTGAAGAAAGTGGAGAAGGTTTAAAGGTTTTGAATAGTAGATTACATTTTTTTTTTTTTTTTTAATAAGTAAACAATTTCATCTGTTTCATATTGCATAATCCAAAGTTCGTTGTTATGTAATATTTTCAATCAACGCTGATAAAGTTTGATTCTAATAAATTTTAATGATGCTTAATGCATAAAAAAGTTTTACCTTGATGTGGTATTTTTTAATAGCAACAATAATAATAACAATATGAAGGAGGCCTTATTTGCGTAACATTGTTACGTAAGGAATTTCGAAAGTTACTGGGCGTGCCACAACTGAAATACATCTTGATATGTATTTAAAAATTTTTTGAATACATGAAAAGCTATTTGAGCTATTGATGAATTAGATCTAATAAAGGTGGATAAGTTTTTTGTTGTTTTGTTGTTTACCGTATCACTAAAATGCGAAAAATAATCATGACCACCTGTGCATATTTGTTTGGTCATTACTGCGATTGTAGTTTTAGGAAAAAATTTACAAGTAACTATTTCGGTTCTTATATAGTTTGTAAATTTTAATTTGTTCATACTCACTTTTCGGCATACTCATTTTGCCACTCGATCTACCGGAAATTTCGTTTATTTGCTCTTAGGTCTTCATTCATCTATAACCGCATAATTAGATTGAAATATACATTCCTATTCTCCTGATAAAATGCATTAATTTGAAAATATGTGCAGTTACTGCGTTTCCAATCATGTTTCTTCATAATATTGAAATATTTTAAGATATATTTTAATTTCAAAATGAAACTCAGTTTGATTCAATGAATTAAAAGCCATGATTCGAGACAAAAGAATTCTTATTTTTGTTATGAAAGATAAATGGAACACTAATCATATTCTAGGCAAAAGGAAATAACATTTATCTGCTTAACGCAGCAGAACTACAGCATTTTATCCAAATCGCTAAGTAAATACGCTTGTATATCGCATATGCAATTGCTTCATTAGAATTATGTAATAGAGATATAGTATTGCTTTAGAATTTTCTTTAATAAACCTTTTCCCTTCGCAATTTAAATAATTG
>JAHWFO010055378.1:0-25158 GCA_023313115.1 Rhysida immarginata | reverse complement strand
AAAAAAAACCTTTATAACTCTCAAAAAATGGCTCATCAAGGCCAAATAATTTATTTACAAAAATTATTCGTTTCAATTAGAGGAATCAGTATATGTCGAATTTATTGGTGTTTTAGTAAAAAAAAAATTATCACACACAAGGGAATTTTTTAAAAAAAAATTTCAACATATCTTTTAAGTCGATATCAGTGGGGGGGAAAATAGTTCGAGTTGGAGAAAACATAGGCATCACTCTTTTTAAAATTATTATTTGAGGTAAAAGAATGCTTACTTTTTCTATTTTGAAAAATAAATAAATTGTAATGGTGGAATGGGGGTACATTAATAACTCAAAAATGGCTTATTAAAGCCAAACAATTTATTTACAAAAATTACTCGTATTATTGAGAGGAGTTTGTAATGTCTAATTTATTGATTATTGTCTTAACTAATTCTCATAAAAAATAGTCAAAAATATTTCTATTTATTAAAAATATTTGAACAATTTTTTTTTTTATTATTATATTATTTCTTCCGACGCGTATCGATTTTACATCATTTTCAAGGGAATATTTTCCAAGGTATAAAATAAAGTAAAATTTTTTAATTGTACAATAAAATTGGCATATGCTGTTGTATCGTATTTACATTTTATTGCGCTCATATGTTCATTGAATCTGTTCTGAAATTTCTAGTTGTATTTCCGATATAATATCTTCCACATGTTCTACAAATAATTTTATATATTCTCTTGGTTTTGAAATTGGTCTTTGTTTTGATTAGTATATTCTTCGTGTGTCAACCATTTTTCGATAGAGTTGTTGGTTTTAAAGGCTATTTTTAGGTCTAACTCTTTAAGAATATTTATTACTCTATATATTTTGTTGCTAAATAATGTAAAAAGTGCCCATTTTTAGTGTTTTTTCTCTTTATTTAGTATTTTTTTTTTTTAATTAGTTTTACATATTACGAGGCCAGTTTCCCAAACCTCATGAATCTTCTTCTTTTCTGGAACACAGATGATTTTTGCTAACTTTATCTTTTACGAATCCATTAAAAAGGCTTTCCCGTTTTAATTCCGTTTTAACACCGTGGTTGTCGCATAAGATTTTGTGTTGTCTATAGGTGATTTGAAGTGAGACAGGTCTCGGTTATAGCAGCAACGGGGAAGAGGTACGTAGAACCTCTTCCCTGGCAGCAATGTGTATCTGATATACTGATTTTTACGTTCAGCGTGTTTAAAAAAATATACGAGTATATTATTGAAAAATGTTAATCCGCAGATAAAGCAGAGATATTGTTCACGAGTTGGATTGTTTAAATTTATTTTCAGATACCATTTTGTAATAAATTTAATTGTTGGCATTTTCATTGATACAGACAGTTATGTCTGCAGCACGGTCTATAGATATTCATGGTCATCGAGCTTCGCCCATTTTCCATTGTTTCGAGAAGCTAAGGAAAACAGATCGCGCCAGGTGCCGCATAGATCGCATCAGGGCCGACCGTGACCTGCGATAGAGGTTTTTCATTGAAACTGAAAATGAAAGTAAAGTTTCTGTCTGTCGATAGAGCGGCGCTGCAGGCGTTTTTGGGCCGATTGTACATGCAGCGCCATTTTTCAATAGACTTCCCGCCCTATTGGGAGCTAGAAACTTTAGCTTCATTTTAACAATGGAGCTCGATGACCATGAATATCTATCTATAGACCGTGGTCTGCAGTATACAGGGTGTCCCGTAATGAGTGAACGAAAATCTCAGAGATGATAGCTGGGGTTATGACCTATCAAAATATGACCTTAGTAAAAAACCTCATCTTTTTGTGATATTAGTAATTTTATCAAATTTTCGGAAATCTTAATTTTTTACATTGCTGCGGCCACAAACCACATTCGTTTGTACCATATTTACCCGTGTATAAGTCGACCCCCAATTTTTGACCCCAAAAAGTGGGAAAACGGCATGACTCGAGCATAAGTCGAGGCAATAAAAATTTTTATAAACACTTGAGAGGAAAAAAATACATGGAAGAAGATTAAATTTATAGTAACAAATTCATGGTGTGGGAAAACCATCAAACCTTCTTCTTCAACTAACTCCAAAAAATTGATGAAAATTTTCATTCTCATACTCATCATCCACATCATCTTCAGTCTCATTTTCATCGGCCTCACTTTCATTGTCTTTATTTTTCGATATGATACAGTAATTATTTACAGTATGTAATAATTATAAAGAGAAAAATGAAGCATTTTTACCACCCTTATTTTCAAAATGAAAGTTTAAGTTTTTCATTTGAATTAACAATCATATTGGCAAAACAAATTCTGACGTCACAAATTACTCAACACAAATAAAACTCCATAGAGATGCAGGAAAAATGAATCTATTAAAAAAAATTTTCTGGGAAAAAAGTACGAAATTGGAAAGAAAAAAATTGCTAAAAAGTGTTGTCATCAGGAACAAACCTGTATGCAAAATTTAAGAGCGAAAAGAAAAGCGGAAGTGCTTCAAAATTCGACTGAAAGATTCCGTACCATTTCACAAGATCCAAGAGTGAGTTAATATAAGGGTGGCAATAATAATAATAATAATAATAATAATAATAATAATAATTCCAGAAATTTAATCAAGGCCATCAATGCTTATGCCACGCCAATACTCTCCTACTCCTTTGGAGTCATACAGTGGACACACACAGATCTTGAGGGACTTGAAAGGAAACAACGTAAACTGCTTACAAAGCACAGAAAGCACCATCCACACCATGACTCAGTTCAGAGATCTACACCAGAAACAGACTCAGTCACTCAGAGAATTCTTTCACTCTAAACAACACACATCACCATTACACAAAGCAGTCTGCATGGCTGATACAAAATACACACCTCTGAATCTGAACAGCATGCAGAACACCCATAACATTCCTACAACATGCACTAAACTTCAATCATGGCTCGGAAAGCAACTCCACGGTAGACATCCTTCTGACCTCAACCAGCCACACGTCGACAAAAAAGCGTCGAACTTTTGGTTGAGTGAAGGGAGTCTCTTTGGGGAAACTGAAGGAACCATGATTGCCATACAAGACCAGGTTATTAACACTAAAAGCTACAGAAAACATATTATCAAAGATTCGACTGACGGGTCTTGCAGGAAACCATCCAACACGTCATATCCAGTTGCAAAATACTCACGCAGACAGATTATTTACACAGACATAACCACGTAGCCAACATCATACATCAACATCTAGCTAAGATACACAAGCTAAGGGACATTCACACTCCTTACTATAAATATATCCCCGACACTGTCTTAGAGAACACCACACATAAACTATATTTTGACAGAGCTATAATCACTGACAAAACTATCCCTCATAACAGATCAGACATTACACTAGTAGATAAGCAAAACAAAGTTAGGTTAGGTTAGATAAGCATAATTGATATCTCCATCCCCAACACACACAATTTACAAAAGACATACACTGACAAAATCACTAAATATACGGATCTTGCACATGAAATAAAACGCCTTTGGGGAGTTAACAGAGTACACATTGTTCCTATCGTTGTTTCTGCCACTGGGGTTATTCCACACTCGCTACACAAAAGCCTGTCAACACTAAATTTAAACCCACACTTATACAAAACCTTACAGAAAGCCACAATTCTAAACACCTGTCACATAGTAAGGAAATTCCTACACCAAACATCAGTACTCCCACGAGTGCATAACTTTCCCTCCCTCGCATTTGAGTCCCTTGGGCTTGGCCCTCTTTTGGGTCCGCCTCTGGGATTGGCTTCCGGACTTGCTCCGAGTTTGGCTTCCCCAAACAACAACAACAACAATAATATTAATAATAATAATAATAATAATAATAATAATAATAATAATAATAATAATAATAATAATAATAGATATTCATTCTAACCATATTATCTTTGTTTATAAAACATTCTTGGACGCACTTGATATGACCACAGTGACAATTTACCAAGATCGTCGACATCTTGTTTTCGGGATCTGACTTATCCATTTGCTGTTTACAATGGAAAAGTGAATGGAGAATTGAGTAAAAAGATGTGAAGTAATGCACTAATTAATGTACTGTAAATTCTACTTTTAAGAGCGCAACATTAATAACAGCTCTCTGCTTTTAAGAACTTAATCAACTCTGACTCGTGCATAAGTCAAATGTGTTTTCAGGGGGGAATTTTTTTTAAAAAAAAAAAAAAAAAAAGCAAGCCTCGACTCGACTTATTCACAAATTACGGTACTAATTTTTTACTACATACTCTTCAAGAGCTATCTCGCCTAACTCGCGCATCAGTTTATGAAAAAATTATCAGATAACTGAGGGAAAATAATATTTCAAAATTTTACCACTGAATCTAATTTTTCATTTAACTTTGACCTCCATTGGTGAAAAAAAAAGTACTGAATGAAATAAATTTAATAATTAAAACAAATGTGTATTTAATGGAGATTCTAAAATGGTGTAATACTTCTTCTTGTTTCTTTTCTTCTTTTTTTTTTAATTTATTGCTAGTTAAATTCGAAAGGGATAAATTGTGACGAAATGACAGAAACGCAATTTAAAGAAAAGGTATCGGTTTTTATATCCCTGATATGCGAACCGATGTTCTACATTATCCTCGATCAAGTTCAATCCGAAAGACAAAGTGATAAATGGTGCTGTCCTACTCTTTCTGAGATTATGCGGTTGCATCCAAAAAATGATAAAATCCTTAATATCACAAAAAAGTGAGGTTTTTACTAAGGTCATATTTTGATTTTTTGATAGGTCATAACCCCAGTTATCATCCTTCAAATTTTCGTTCACTCACTCTATTATAGAAGAGATTTTGGTATAAGAATACATCTGCATATGCCAAACACATATGTTTTGGAAAATATTCCTTTGAAAATGATGTAAATCGAAACGCGTCAGGGGAAGTAATATTAAAAAAATATGTTAAAATAATAGCAATAAATAGAACATTGAACACTAACACTAGACTATATGGATGGAATTTTTTTCTTCAAAATTCAAACATGTCTTCTCGAAGTTTTTAGATCGATTTCAGTGAAAAACAATTTTTTTCTTGAGTTGGGGAATCGAAAATAAAGGCCACCACTCTTAGTTAGTGGTCGGGCAATTAAAAAAGAAAATTTGATTTCTTTTAAAAGACATGATTCGAGACAAAAAAATTCTTACTTTTTCTTTATTGAAACTTAAAAGGAAAACAGATCATATTCTATTAAAAGTAAATTGTAATTATGGGGGAGCTTCATTTACAAAAAAAATTTTGTTTTAATGGGAGGAGTCCAGGAAAAAGATGAATTTATTGAGTCTAGATCGCTAGATGTACGCTACAGCCATTTCTTCATTATGAAAATTTAAATAAATAACTTTATAGAATAAGATATACCAAATGACCACATGACCTTGTTTACTTATTTCAAACATGCGAAATGCTCATGTTTATTCTTTCAAAAATTTTCCTCTAGTATTTTCAGCCGCGTTTCTGAACGTTGACATTTGATAATGATTCCAGTAATTTTCCTTTTTTTAGTAACTTCCTGTTTTCGAAGAAGAATTGCATTTCGCAAAAATTCGCCGTTCGTAATGAGATGGCGCAGAGCATCCTCACGGTGCCGAAGATGACAGATGCTGCCGCTTGTTTACATGGAGCAATCCCGTTGCCAGGGCGACCGACCAACCACCTATTGCGCGGAAGTGACGGCGGTCGGCGCTAGAGGTCTCCGATTGTTCAAGAATGGCGGCTGCCACATGTCTTAGTACGAGTAGAGTGTTGTTTTATTTAAAAAGATGGTGTTTGTTAGTAATATTCTGTCTACAAATCTACGTTGCGGCTTCGGTGGAAGTGATGAGGCCACGAGGAGTAGCTCTAACGAGTACGTACTTTAGATACGCTGTCGCTGGCGTTTATACATGAAGCGCGCCGGCAACTTATCAGTGTAGTCAATAGAAACATAATGTACCATTGTTCCCTTTCGAAGGAAATAATGTTATTTATGTTTAGAAAAATAAGATTGAACATGAAAAAAAAAGTAAATAACTGCGAGTGTATTAATGAATTCTCAAAAAAAAAAAAAAGAAATGTTTTATTGCTGGTGCATGTTGATAAACGAATGATAACATTGTTCTATTATTGATAATGACAAACTATGAAGAGGATGTTTTTAAGCATATTAAATGTTAATGTCTATAAAATGAGATTTCACATAAAAAAACAAAAGGTTTTGCTTACATTCAAAAATTCAAATATGGAAGGAAAAGAAAATTTCAAGTTAGACTTGAAAAATCCTTCATATTCATATTTTAATACACTTGACATATACTTCTCATTGTTTCAGTTTTATACGGAGTAAAGTGTATTAAAATAAACAAAAAGCGATACACAATCTTTAATAGCAATATGGTAGGATTAATTTTTGGCACTGTGTTGTAGTCTAACCATCATCCACCACAACCAATAAGAAACAACAAACTACAAGCATTAAGTCACTAAATATAAATAAACAAAGAAGCAGTATTGACTAATCTTTTTTGTTATAGTTTTTTACCAATGTTTTTTTAAATGCAGATATCCAACCTTTGTTTACTTAAGTAACTTCCGTTTGGTAGTACATGTATCCTCGTTTATCACGGGGGTTTGGTTCCAAAAAAACATAGTGATAAGCAAACCATGATAAATGAGTAATACAACTTATGGGAAAAATAGGGTTTTGTCCAAAGACCCACAAGCTACTTTCCAACTTGCCCAAATATGACCAATGCAAACACACAGATATTTAATCTTACATACAGTAGTACCTGCTTAATATGATCACAGTTACGATGATTTTCTTATACTACACGCTTTTTTGTCAGTCCTTTAACTTTAGGTACTTTTTTTTTACACAATTTATCCCATTTAATACGATGTTTTCCCTCATTGCTTTCTTTCGTGCTACTGAATGTATGCGTTTGTGCTCGTTTACACCAGCGGTACCCAACCTTTTCTTATCTGAGGGCTGCACTCGTACTGAAATAAATTTCGCGCGCCAGAACACAAGCAAAACAAATATTTAAAATTTAGATAGTTAACGAATTGTTGCATTTTATTAATGAGAAGTCTGCATCTGTTTTTCAGAATATAAAGGCGGACCACATGAGTGAGCTTCACGGGCCGGATTTGGCCTGCAGGCCGTAGGTTGGGCACCACTGGTTTACACCATGGCAATTGTCAGAGATCACATGCTTATCCAACCCTGCACGCCTGCAAGTGTACCATTAGTGTACCTTCTTCAGTTCTTTGGCTGTGTTCACAAAGTCAAGGGGGACGGTGTAGTGTTTTCCTAAACATTCAATGCATCGATATTATATGAGAGAGACATCAAGTAAAACGTCGATGTTCGATGTTTTGAAAAATTATTTCAATTCTTTTACAAAACGCTTTATGATCGCTTAGGCTTCCCAATTGTAATGTTCAATATGTTTAATTATTGTAGACTTGTTTACTGTACTTTTTTTTTTTGTTGTTGTTGCTTTGTTATTGCATTGACTGGGTCATCGTTTGCTACTTCCGGTCCCTGTTAGGACCGTGTGATTGGAATTTGAATAATCGATGTTTTTATCCAGTATAAAAATATTACTTTAAGGAATACAAACACATTAAAGTTTCAGAACTGTGTGCGTGAAAAAGTTTTAATAAATATGCATTCATATTTTGAATATTGCAGTTTTCTTTAAATGAATGACAATAAATTTCAATCAGTCGCCAACAGCTAATATGAAAATAACTTCTCAAAAAGATCGCAACTTCAAAATGCAACTGCTTACTACTTCGATCTGAGGAAGTTGCCATTTACTAATTTAACAGATGAATACTTAAAAGGCCCCAAAATTAAATTGTTCATGTCTTTATTCAAATTTGAATACAGTACAACATAAATATCAACAAGCAAAACAGTAATTTCTTCTGGTCTTTCTGTATATTCTTGCAACAGAAAAACAATTGTAATATTTTAAAACAGAATAGTTCGTGTTTAAAAAAAAAACAACTATTAAAATACCAATATATTGTGTTTTAAGTGAATAAATGAAACATCGATGTTTTTGCTTTGTGGGATGTTGCATTCCTCAAATAGAAGAGATGTGACAACTAATGATATAGAAGGAAAAGCTGTCAGACCTTTCTATAGTGCAATTTGCATGCTCACTATTTTTTTTAAAAAACTCATACAAATAAAGATAATAATCGGTGAGATAAGGGTTCATAATACTGTTCCTGTCAACGAAATTGGTAGTAACTTTACGGTATAACATATTTCAGTTACTACCAATTTCAAAGATAATAATCTTTAATTAATCTTTTATTAAACTTTAATATTATTTTAAAATTAAATAAAAATAAATGATAAATAAAATACAATAAATTCAAATAAAATACGATTTATAAAGAAATAAAATAAAGCAATTAAATAAAATTAACTAAGTAAATTCAATTTAATATCTAAATATACAGAATACGTAATAATTTTTTTAATTAATTAAATAAAGAGAAAAATAACAAACGGAAACAACTAAATTCAATAATAAAATAGAATTATTTAAATTAAAATAAAAATAAATTAGAATAATAGAATAAAATAAAATAATATTTATTCAGGGTCTCTAGACTGAACCAGTTGCCGGTATTCAGATATCTGAAGTCTGTCTGTATAAATCTGGCTTAATGTATTTCTTTGAATTCAAGCTACACATTTTTTTGTTATGTACCAAAAAACTGAATGCAGCTTAGAAGGTGAATTAACCCTTTAGAGCAGCAGTTCTCAACCTTCTTTGACTCATGAAGCCCTTTTTAGAATTAATTTCTATGCCAGAGCCTCTGAAATCCACTCTATGCTAATTTTTCCAGGTCTGTTTCATCTGTCTGTCTTGTGCTACAATAAAGTTAATCTATTTTATTTTCCTGGGGCAGCTGTGGAACCTTGGGGATATGATGTGGAGTCCTTAGGGTCTGCAGAACACAAGTTAAGGAACCTTTCTTTAGAGAAACTATAGTGCAGCTTGGTTTCAAAGATATACGTTATTTTTCTTCCATATCAATAATACCATCTAAATGTGGGCTATTTATATCTATAATATAAATTTTGAAAACTTTCAAAACTAGCCCAATCATTACGTTGATATAAATATAAGTTCATTTTGGTAATGATAACTTGCTCATTCTCATCAGGTTTAATCTTAATTTAATTATCTAATTAGGGGTAGATTAAGATATCTATTTTAAAAAATTGTTGCTTTAAATGTAAATTTGTAATGGATATTTTATTTTACATTTCCAGAGAAGGTATTTTATGATCCAACAAAGGATTTTACATGTCTTGATGGATCAGCTACTATACCATTTCGATATGTAAATGATAATTATTGTGATTGTGATGATGGAACAGATGAGCCAGGTAAATATGTTTGCATTTGTTCCCGTATACAACTTAGTGAATTTTTTAGTATGCATGGTAATTCAAAATGAATGGGGTACGAAATGAACATATAATAAATCGATTACACAAAAACTGAGGTAATAAGAAAGTTTGACACTTGAAGTTTAAATTGGCAATATTCAATATTTTCTTATGGGCTTATGTGAAGGACAAGGCATACAACCACAGGGCCTATTCGGTAAGTTATATTTCTCGCGAGAAGAAACTATTGTAGTGTCACATTTTTTGCTGGGAACAGAAATTCTTGCTTCCGATATACGAAACTGCTTGTCTCGTGAGTTGAGCTATTCAAAATGGTGTCTTTTGATGAATTTTTATTGTCACTTCTATAAAAAATTGGAAAAGAAATAATAATAGTGGACAGTGATGAAACTGTAGCACATTTATGTTAGGAAGTCAACTGCAAGAGTAATTTTTAAGTTTTCATTGACTTTAATACACATTTCCATCAAATTTGTGGAGGTCGCCATGACTGCTGTTGGGATTCTTTAGGTAAAAACCTCCTAGGCAGTTTCTGGTTAAATGGGTCGGATATTCTAAGTAATCTTGGGAACCTGAGGATAACCTCACAAAGTTTTTCGCCTTAAAAGAAAGTCTACTTAGGGTCTTGTGGGATTTCTGAATAGTGTGTACTTAATGCTGTATGTATCTACAGTATGTACAGCAGTAGATAGGTGATGTGGTTGACTCAATAGGCTATGCTGGCACTTGTATGCAAGAACTGGACTATCGTCTAGATGTCTGCCGCATAACAAAGGGTGCCCACGTCAAACACCCTTAATATTTGTGAGTGTCTATAAATATTTGTTGTTAAAGTTCCAAGTTAGTTTGGTTTTTGCGAAATTAATTCATTATAGCAGTCGTTGGTATGTTTTCTTTTTGTGTCATTCGGTACTGCATTTTGAGTTACCCTGAACACTTATTGTTCATTTGATGCTGATGAATAATTTTTATTGATTATTGTTTTGTTTTCTTTTTTATCAAGGGACACCTGCTTGCCCAAATGGATTTTTCCATTGTACCAATGCAGGTTTTAAACCACTCAATATACCATCATCTAGAGTAAATGATGGCATCTGTGGTAAGTGTTTAATAATGTAGATGGATGTTTGGATTTTTAATATTATTGTTTGTAAAGATTATTTGTAGAAATGTAGACATGCGCATGAAATAAACAAAATCGATGTTTGTTTTGATTCACAGAATAAAAATTGCGTGTGAAAATAAATTGAAAATTATTTTTATTAAATTATGTAAAGTTGACAATTTTTATATTAAAACAAATATGCCTGATAATTGCTTTACAGTAGAATTTTGACTTATATAGCAGTGTGTAATAATATAAATGTGCCCAAACAAATAGCTCTTTAACTATACAGAGTTTGTTTATTTTTGCTATACAAGGAGATATCAGAAAGTAGCACCATTTATTTTTTTCAAAGAAAATTACAAAGCATACAGGTAAACAACTAAGTGCAGCTGAAACTATACGTCTTTATCTACTTTTCCACATAGGAACCTTGATGATTTAGGCATTTATCCCAACGCTGCACCATTTTCAGAATACCCCGCTCATTGAACTTCATTGGCTATGAATACAGCCATTAGCGCACGACAGGTTTGAGTTCTTCATCAATCTCAGACTTCTGATCACCTAGAAATCTCTTCATGGGACCAAAGAAGTGGGAGTCTAAGGGCCAAGACTCCAGACTGTAGGCTGGGTGGTCCAGAACCTCCCAGCCGAAATGGACCAGTTTTGCTTTGAAGAAGTTGGCCATATGCAGGCATGAACAAATTGAACATAGTTTTTTCTTTCTAGTCGCTTATCCCGAATAGCATGCCACATTTTAGTCAGTGTTTCACAAAAGGTAGCGGCATTGATGGTTGACCCACGAGGCAGGCGCTCTGCCATTAAAATCCCTTCCATGTTCCAAAAACTGTAAGCAAAATTTTCCGAGCTGAAGGTGAAACTTTGGATTTTTTGCGAACCGCAGATGGAGGAGTTGCCACACAATGCTTGCAGTTTTAGGCTCAGGTGTGAAGTGCAAGACCCAGGACTGATGTCTGACAATGCCATTCAGAAACGCATTTTCCTCCTCAGATGTTGCCATTCTGTTGCTGGTCTGTTCTGGTGTTAGACTTTTTGGAATCCACCGTGAACAGACATTACTGTATCCTTGCTTCTCATGCACCACATCTCATGCAGATCTTTCTTTCAAAGAAATGCGGCGGTTTTCTCTGATTGTGTTGTTTATGTCCTCGATAATGGCTGGTGTTGCCACTGATGCAGCCCGCCTAGAACGCTGTTTATCGGCAAGGCTAACTTTTCCTGTCTGAAACATTTTACACAATTTATACCCATTGGAATAGTTCAGACCATCAGCACCGTAAACTTCTAACATTTCCCCATGAATTTCAGTGGGTTTTTTTACCTTTTGCGAAAAGAAACCTTATAACAGTTCTGTTCTTCATTTGTAAAATGACTGGTAGCACATACTGTACATGCGGAGGAATTAATTTTGTTATGCTATGTCTGTGCATGTTCTCGCCTTTTCTTTTAGGCTACGTTAACTTTCACACAACGACTATATTTCCTCCGTTAAAAAATAAAAGGAGTTACTTTTTGATATCCCTTGGTAGTTAATAACATTCAGTCAAATCTTAAGGTTAGTTTAGCCCCCCTACTAGGATTGATGTAAAATTTCACGTAAAATGTAGACCTCTATTTTCTCCTATTTTTTAAGGGGAAAAATTATATATGTATATACTGAGTACTTGCTTGATTAGGTATACCCCTCAGGAAAAGTGAACAGTTCTGATTAGGAGAGATATAAACCAGAACATCATCTGACTACAGTAAAAGGTATTGGGGTTGTTTTATAATTATTGGCCTATACAGTTAGGCTGAAAGTTGAAGGTAAAAAGTGTCCACTGTATGCAGATTTTCTCATATCATTAGCAAGAGTTTGCAAACATCTCACTGCTATGGGCATGGTGCAAAACTGGATACCTGGTTCCACTCAACCTACCAAACTGCTGCAGATATGGCATCTGGAAACAAAGATGTGAGGGTAGCACTCCCTTTCTGTATTCTGATTCTTACACTTGATGGAAAAAAGATGCTATATGATAACAAAAAGCAAACAGTGCAGCGGCTCAGTAAAGGGAACAATTGGAACAAATGCCCAACGTCCATGATTGAGCACAGTCACATCTGTCTATTGGAAGCAAGCAGAAAACCAGTGCCTTGGTGTATGTGGTCTTCCCTCATACTGATGCAGAAGCTGGAATCACCCAGTGCTCTGAGAAATTGCTGATGGCATAAATCACAGCATTTTGGTTAGTGAACTATTTTGCCCCTCAAATGGTCCAAATGGGAAAGATGTGAAAAGTCTGATGGGGCCAAGTCTGCTGAATATGCAGATGATTTAGAGTAATGACATTTACCGCATATGTAGGGCATTATTGATCACAAATCTGACACCACATATAGGCCATTTCATTTCACTGAAGCGGGCGTAGTCGCTGGGTGCAAGGTCTAGTGAGTACGGAGTATTTGTCAACACAGGAAGTACCAACAGTATGGGAAATGGTTGATTTGGTGCAACATGCAGTGATTGAAAACTGTTTCCTACACCAACTCGTGATGCGCTTGTTTTTAGCAATAATCTCAGAAACACATGTAAGCCTCCGGGAGATGGGCGGTCAACCACTGCTCTTCCTCTTCTCAGCGGTTTTGTTTGCACTTTCAAATCTCCTAACCCAGTTGAACATTGTTACAGGTATGTGACATGTACAGCTGTAAATGTTTGAGTCTTCCCATGATAATCACCTTCCATGAGCTGTCTAAGAAGACAGACAGGTTACCCGTCAGATGGAGAGCTTGTCACACTATATCTAGTGGCCTCCAGCATCATTATTCGCTCTTCAAGGTCGACTTCTTCAGACCACTGAATTGTCTCTGGCTTGCTATTTCCAGGGCTTGCAAGTCTAAATCATTTGTAAACCCTTCTACGTCGGGCACAGAGAATACTTACTTTTCAAACCCGTTTATCTGTTAGTCGCGGGGGCAACATCCCTGTGGAGGACCTCTGGTAGTCACGATCTTTTGCCATCAGGCACATGTCTTGAATGGTAATAACCCTAGCGACTCGAACCCAAATTCTCCATGTAGTCTAGCTACCTGGTTCTAGGCCGACCGCTTGGTTTCTTACCCACCAGGTTGGAAAATGGCAACTGCCAAGAAGACCAGTTTACGGCATCTATATGAACTGAGATCTTTCAAACTGAGAAATATTGGCTTAACACGCTAAATGTGCTATTGTGCACTCTACCTAGTAGAGTAACACCTGCCACACCTCTCGGGAATCTCAGGGCACAGTGTGTAACAATTTAGCTTTGAATACAATGTTATAGCTTTTTTTATAATTTGCTTCAGAATTGGCCAGTAATTAGAAACAACTCAGTACTTGACCGTGGCATATGTTAACTGACTTTAATGACTTCAAACACAAATGATAATCAGTGCCAGATGGATTGGATCCAGTATCTCTGCAATTGCTCCACAATATACAAGCTTTACTCATACAATTATTGCCTGAGAAGGGTATAGCCTTTAAAATACATATCAGCATTTCATGTGTTGAGTCTTTTTTGAGGTTCGAGGATTTTCCTTCAACATGCCAATTGCATTGTCATGGATAAAACTGGAGTTAGAATGCTTTGGAGTAGCACCTAGGGTTTGCCATACTCCCATGGCCCACACAGTCTAATAGGTTGATTTAAGTATAGATGGCAGCGCCTACGCTTTATGTATCTGAGGCTATGACGCTATGGTCAAAATAAGGAGAAAATCTCGGCAATGTTAAGAATACTGTATAAGAACATGCATGTAAATTGTTCAGTTCCACAGTGTTCGAACAACAATGTTAAAAACAAAAATCTCAAGTTTCATGGATTTCCTACAGATCGAAAAATTCAGTGAGGTTAAATGAGATGTCGTAGCCTAGCCCAATATTTAGCATCGTCACTTTCGTAAATCGTAATTCATTTAGTCAATACTTGTTTATTTCCGTCAGTTTTCGCTCCTATTAACTGAAGCTTTTCTTTCAAGTCTTTAACTTTCATCTTCACTAAACTTTTGTAAATAAACTAGAACAAAATTCATAAATGGGATGCCATTTGGCGGATAGATTTGGCATTTAAATCAACCTGTTGCATTGAGCATTTATGGAATGAAATTGAATGGACTGTTTGAATGCCATACCAACACCGATAAATTTGTACAGTTATAGAAGGCGAATAACTCTCTGAAAGTTATGTTCTATGCAATGGTTCTGACATGGGCGAGATGCTTACTCATTTGCATATGGCTGTGGGAAATCCAATCTGGCACAAGGAAAAAATATCTAATACAATGGCCAATCAGTGTATGTATAAACCAACGATATGAAATGAGTAGATCGCTTATGTGGCCGCCATTTTTGAGGCAATTTGAAGGCGGCAAAAAGTGGAACTAATCTCTATTGTTAGTGTAGGCGCCATTACTGTGGTTGGCAGAACAACATCGCCAGCCAAAGCGCCATTACTATATGTCCGCTTTGTCGCCAACTGAGAAAGCACCCTCCTCCCCCACCAACATCGTGCTTATAGTCTGAAATTTCTTAAGCGACCTCTCACAAAGTTAGATGCTTTTTAATAAATGTGGTATATAATCATTCTGGTATCACTGAAACGACGGTAACATAGTTGAATATCGACATCGTTTATGCATCAACAACCATGATATAAAAGATGACCAGGATTTTTACATGTGAAAAACATTCTAAGATGCAGAAAGATAAAAACACACCTGTGAAAGGTCAGTGGTGAACCTTTCATATATCTATTACTACAATTTAAAGCTGGACAAGAAATCGGCATTGAGTTTTACTGTGTTTGTCTACGCAAACTTCAAACGTAAACATACGATGAAGGCTATTTTTTGCCAACCAAAGCAATGGCCGACAGGCTTTCAAATGGGGACGCGTTGGTGGCGCTGAAAGCAGCTCATGAGCGATCTACTCATTTCATATCGTTGGTATAGACCTATTTCCTTTTCAGAAATATTCTGAAATCTAGAAGTCTTATAGTTTTATGAAATGAAAGGGATTTTTTTATTAAATTTTAATAAAATTATTAGAATATATATTGTAACATCAGACTAAAAATTTATTAATAAATTATTTAGTATTAATTTGCTTTTGCTTTTATTTTGGCAAATTCATACCTAATCAAGCATTAAAACTGTTTGTGTAGATTGCTGTGATGCGAGTGATGAATATAACAGCACTGCAAATTGTATTAATCATTGCAAGTAAGTTTTCAGTTATTACTGCATTTCCTTATAACTTAATGCACAGGTGTTTAGAAAGTATCTGTTTATTAATACTACATGCTTCAGTAATGACCAGTCTTATTTATTACATAAGTCTTTTTATGCTTCCTGATCCACTAATGAATAATGAACAGAATAATACATAAATTAACATGACAGTTTATCATTGGATGTTCATTTAGGTTGTAAAGAAAGTGTCTGAACAAAAATGTAAGAAAGACATAAGCATTGTTCAAACTTCATAAATAATTTGCCTAATTGTCCAGGTATTCACCATTTGTAGTTAGACTCTGTTCTATTGATTGATGAGTTTATACAGGGTGGGCCATTTAAACCTTCAGGATGTGTTTTGGTAATACAGTAGTCGCCGCTTATTGTAATCACGGTTAATGTAATCAATCTGTTATTGTCATCATTTTTGCCAGGAACGGAACAATTATGTACAAGTACATTGAAAATCAGCCACTTATTGTAATCAAAACTTCGGTTAATGTCATCAAATTTTTCCCAAAGTGAGGCTTCTACGCATGGGTAATGCGTAGAAATACAGCGAGTTGTTAAATTCAACAGTTCTTCAGCTCTGCAACTTCAAAAATAACGTCACGTTGCACTGTGTTACATCACCAGTGTGGTATTAAAACCACGCTGTTGTTGGCTCTGCTGCAAACAAGTCATCTGTGCAAGCTGTCTGCCATGGAGGTATATTACTCCTTGCTGGCTGCCACGATCGTCTTGTTCGCATAGGAAAACGATCCTACGTCATGCCCCCATTTTTTTTTTAATCAACGCGTTTTCCCATTATTAAACATCTCGAAAAGAAATCTTTTCAGAAATCATTAATATACACCTTTTACAACCTTCTTAGCCGCATCAGTATCTAATTGTAACGAAAATTGCATATTTTCTTACACAAAATCGTCTTCACTTATGAACGCCGCCGTTTGTATGAAAGCTCATGCAACAGAACAAGCAACGAAACGAATAAACGTTGCTTCCAGGTTGACTTGAGTATCAGGTCTGTGAATTTGTCACATCCACAGTTTGTAGTCGCTAAGCCAGACGAACTGGAAGAAAATCGGGAAAAATATTCTAATCCACCAGCACGTAACGAAATGCGAAAAGTGCTCAATGTTTTGAAACAAGAAGATCATAATTTCTCACAAGACTTTAAATGGTTTTTTAATTATGAGAGCTATATTAATGATCTCATTAGGAGCAAAACAGGCAATTGAGAATAATGATTTTCTCTAATCCCTATGCTGTAACGGTATATACGTACTTATTTACTCTATTTTTTTTTTACTTTCCTTGTACTGTTGTGTAGCATCGAAATAAAACGTTATTTATACTCTATGCAATAAAAAGTCACATTTTTTATCTTCGGTTATTGTAATCAAATAGACTTGGGACCAAAATGATTACAATAAGCGGTGACTACTGTAATTTAAAAAAAAAAAAATTATTTGCTGTGAAGTGATTTTTCATTTATTTTGAACCATAGCCTAATAATACCAAGTTTGTACACTCCTGTCGAATCCCATAGTAAAAAACATTTTCTGCTGATCATACAAGTAGCGAACCTAATAGATGGCCCCGGAACTTTTTGCTAGTACACGCATCGTTATGACGTCAAAATTTTCCAACCAATGGGAAATCGCTTTGTCAGTTGGCTATGGTTCGCTTCGAGTGGTCGTAAGCAATCTAAGATATTTATTTTAACTGCGTTAAAATTTTGTATAACGGCAAAATATTTAAACTTCCAAAAAAGAATTACTTTATAGCTTGTTTATATAAGAAAAAAAAAAAAGAAACAGCAATAATATATTGTGATTGGAAAGTTAAAGCAAAATTTCCTGAAATTGGCCTCGGTGGCTCAGTGGTTGCGTGATCGCCTCTGATGCCCGAGTACGCGGATTCGATCCTGACCGAGGACGACGAGGATTTTTCAGGGGGAAATCCTGAGATCACGCACTTACTTTGGAAGGGAAGTAAAGCCATTGGTCCCATGTAGTCGTTTGCCGGCTGCACATTACAGAACCCTTGCGAGGCAAAATTTGCGGCCCCTATAACGCCGTCCTGAAATGACCATGGTAGTTGAAAGGACGTTAATACCAAACCAACCAAACGAAATTTCTTGAAAAATACACACAGTCTAATTCAAAGGTGATTTTGGGGCCGTCCGCTAGGTGGTTGGTTGGTCATGCACAGATGGGAATCAAAGGAAACCCCGGAATGTACAGACTTCGTATTATTAGACTATGTTTTGAACCTTGCAAATTTGTTCTAATCACTTTTTGATTATGATATCGCATAAATGGTTGCTGCCAGAGCGAATGGTGCAATGGGCTCGTTTTTTGGCATTTTCCATCACTTTTTGAATTTTTTTGGGCTGAATAGCGGCAGTTTCCTGTCGGATATTGTCTTTCAAGGCTTCCAGGGCCCATGGTTTGTTGACATACACTTTGAACTTCAAATTACTCCCCAGGAAGGAATCTGGAGGCATTAAGTCAGGCAATTGCGAGACCAGTCAAAATCGCCGTTTTTTGATATGCATGTTGCGTTTTCACAATTGAGAACATGTTTTGAATGTAAAGCTACACAATAATAGCGTGGTGGTGTGTACTGTCCCATGGCATAAATTCACTTGGGCCGTCCATGTTTTTTTTTTTTTGCGTAATTTTCACATAAGTGACTCACTTTTTCATCTCCTATGACCAAGCGATGCCAAATGGCTTCACGTTATCTTTTACGTCGAATGCGAATTTTTGCTGTGGAGGCGTTTATCGAATAGTATTGTTGGTGATGCAGGATTGAAGTAAGATTCCCAGAGTTTGTCATAGGCATGGCACTTTAAATACCTTAAGTTTGTTTAAGTTTGGTTTGGGTGAGGTTCATGTTTACGAGCCATAGAGAATGTGTGGGATCAGTTTCCAAAAGAGGCAGTTATTGGTTTTCAAAGAGATGTTGGTCTTCTTCCACAAGTGCCATTTGTGGATGGTGAATGCTGTGGAATGGCACTTTTTTCTGCTGTCCTAGAGCAACCTTAAATATTTGAAATCTTACAGATGCTCGACTGATATGGATCTGCTATATGTCGGTTGCTAACACTTTGAAGACCAAGGTGTTATTTTTTAGGTCGTTTGACTTGAGAGGTGCGGGAAATGTCCGTAAGCTAATTTGTATCATGAAAATGGCACTCTTGTCAGTAAACATGAAGTCAATTATAAAGCGGTCTTTGTCATACTGCATGATTGTCTATCCTGGAATGATTCTTTCAAAATAGCATCAGTAACTTCGTTAAAGAGCAATGGAGAGGTCACGTGGTCCATGAATCTACCTCAAATTTGGCACATGCAATGCATAATGGTTTAAAACACTCATGCTTATAATTATTCATGCACTTTGCTGAAATTTTCTTAGAGGACGTTGGGAACAGGAAGGAAGTTGCTTTATCCAGTGAATTGTCACATTCTGTATTATTCTATGTGATTCATTAGTTTGTGTGAAACGTGCAGAACGAGATTTTTAATGAGCAAGGAATTTTTTTCCACTCATTTCTCTCCAACTTTCTTGTCAGCAGGCCACAACTTGTCTTTCTCCCAGGAGAGAAACATGCACAGCGAGAAATTTATGCAGATTGATGCCTTCATGTGTGCTGTCCCCCTCCCGAATAATACATGTGCAAAGTACAGCGAGATAATGAGCGAGAGCAAGAAGATATGTTCATGTGAATTCTCACTTCATCATAGTGAGTCGCTGAATTTCTTGCTCGCTTTTCAGAAATCGCTGTAAAAATCGCTCTGCATGTTTCGACTCTGAAGCGGATTACAAGCTTATTACCAGGGGGCGGATTTTTATGCACTAAAAAACAACAAAATATGCATGCAAATATGCATTAAAAATAATGGAAATATGCACTTAAATATGCATTAAAAACTTATGGTTCTTTAGAATAATGGAAGTGGGTTTTTTTAAATTAATTTTGAACAAGAAAGTGACTATTCAAAAAATCATTTATCAAGGGTTTTTGCTGCACAATTTGCTATTAAATACATTTCTAAGTTTTCTGGAGTAAAATTTTGTCTATTTGTTGAAAATACATTCTTGAATACCGAGAAAGTTCGTTCAACATTATACGAGGTACATGGTGCATACTTAAAGGACGCAATAATTTCAGCAAAAGGCAGTTCAGTATCTCCGAGAAATGTTTTCCCACATAAAATGCGGGGAAAATCTTCATTCTCTGAAATCCTGTGTTCTTAACGAGAACATTTTTAAGTTTGTCTGCAACTTTTGCCGCTACTGCATCCGGAGCCTTTGAAATGCTGCTATATATCCTGTCAATTATTCCAACTGACCGATATAGCGGGACTCCTTGTGTTTGCAGCTCTTCAATTCCTTCCGTTAACTGGCCGAAATTTGCAGAAATGTATGCAAGTTCTTGCAATATTGTTGGGCTGCTCATACATGTCTTTGCATTTGTAACACAGTATGCTTCATCGTCTCTCGTCAAATTGTCAATTACACTCTTGATAGCTCGAAAATTACTGGCTCGAGATGGTGGCAGTGGAAGCTCGGGGCAGAGTAACTTGTAAGTGTGAACTCGTGCAGGTGCTTTTAAAAAACCTTTTTTATGCTTGATATTAGCATATTTACATTTCGATAAGCCATCCAAACCTCTTCACATATTCTGTGAACAGCATGAGCCAAACATGTGACATGGCTCATGTTCGGGAAGAATACCTCTAACATCCTTACTGCCTTGACCATGTAGCAGATAGTTTGTGTCAGTAGTAATACAAACTTCTACATTCCTTGTAAGTTACGCATTGGTAGCACTAACCAAATAACTGGGTAGATTAAAAAATAAAAAAAAAACTCTGTTGATATGAAATGGACAAAATATGCATTTATATGCTCTTATTCAGAGAATATGCACTAAAGGCCAAAATATGCAATTATATGCATTATAAAACCAATGTTTTTAAACACGTTATATACCCGAACTCATTGTCCATAAATTTCATGAAGTTGCATACTTGCAAAAAAAATATGCATTTGCATAAAAATCCACCCCCTGCTTATTACTTTTATCATTGTCTATAAAAACTATATTAGCCGGGATGATTAAAGGGCTTTTAGCAAAATATGTTATTTCAATATTTTAATGTAAATGTTCATAAATAATCTTTAAAATTCTTGTTATAAAAGTTTTAGAAATTTTAGACCATTGGAACCATATTTTTTTTTTCATTCTTTGCAATAGAGAATTGGGGCGGAGAGCCAAAGAAGAAGCACAACGCCATTTTGAATTACTAACAAAAGGCTATGAAATGAAACAAGAATATAGTCGACAGGGTCAATCAATTCTTCAAGAAAGAAAGGTGCACCAATTACAAAAATTTCCTGCATTTAAAAAATACAAGGGTTGTACAAATGAAAACGAAAATTTGTGGGGGGGAAAAAAAGACGACATGTAGGATTGTAAGTTTTTGTTTTCAACAATTGCGAAACCCCACGTGCAAATTGAACAATAGGTTGCAAATGTTGCATCACGTGAGAAAGAACGATAGCTGGCGCTTCGAAGCTCTGCGCGTGATCGCTTCGTCCAAACAACAAAATAGAGTCAACGAAACAAGAACAGAGAGCAGTAATTCGTTTTTTGACATGTGAAGGAGTTTCAGTTTCTGAAATATGACTGCCTAACTTTCACTCATGTTTGGGCATGGAGCAAAAGTTTTTCAGAGGGACGGTCATCATTGCAAGATGATCAACGACCTGGACAAGCAAACCTTGCCATCATGTATGATTTCAAAGCCAAAATTGACACTCTCTTAAAAGAAAACAGAAGAGTGACACTCGATTATCCATTATCATTCACCAATCCATTATCAGGAACCATCTACACTAAGGAAAAATCTGTGCGCAATGGGTCCCGCATCATTTAACATCAGAACAACGTGGAGTTCAAATGGCCTTGTCCCTGCAACATTTGACTCGCTATGAACAGGCAGGAGAGAGTTTTCTCGACAGAATCGTTACAGGGGATGAAACTAGGTGCTTTCATTTCCAGCCCGAAAGCAAATGTCAAAGTCGTCAATATGGGTCATCACCCCCGAAAAAATCAAAAGCAATCGCAAAGGCCCGATTTTACTGGATTTTCTTGAAAAAGGCACCGCAGTTAACACAGTACAATATGGAAAAACATTGAAGACGCCGCGCACGACCATAAAATGCAAGCATCTTAGAGAAGGAGTGCTTCTTCTCCACGACAACGTGCCTCCTCACACCTCGAAAGCAACGGTAGACCTCATCAAAAAGTTCAACTGGGAAGCAATGCAGCATCCACCTTACAGCCCTGACTTATCCCCATGTGATTTTCACGTGTTTGGGGATCTCAAGAAACATCTGAAAAGTCAGACGATGAAATGAAGGAAGAGGTTTTGGATGGTTCCACTTGCAACCGAAAGACTTCTTCCATAAAGGAATTACACGCCTTGTTACACAGTGGGATAAATACTTTAACGCATTTGGAGAGTATTTTTAAATTCCTTGTATACGTTTTGGATACTATCAATAATTTTCGTTTTCGTTTGTACGAGCCTTAAAATTGTCATAAAATAAATTATATCAGCCATGACATAAAATAAAAATTGTGTATGGCTAATATCAATAAGCTCTTCAAATAGATACAATGATTACTGCACTAAAATGA
Source organism: Rhysida immarginata (assembly GCA_023313115.1). Taxonomy (NCBI): domain Eukaryota; kingdom Metazoa; phylum Arthropoda; class Chilopoda; order Scolopendromorpha; family Scolopendridae; genus Rhysida; species Rhysida immarginata. Next base: position 2,563 of record JAHWFO010055378.1, on the reverse strand, counting down.
AGTTGCCTGACATAGATGTCTGTGGAATTTGCTATTATTCATAATAAGTTACGAACAAATAGAAAGTCAAATTAAGGTCTTCATCCAAGTAAAATATAGACAAACTAAATTGTAATGGCGGTATTGTAAATTCGCATAGGCCTACCACCAGGTCATGAAACTGCTTCAAAAAAGAAAGAAAAAAATTCTGTTAGAGGAAGGGGGCTGTGGGTCCTTAAAACCTTCATTACTAATACAAGCGTAAATGGCCAGAAACTGTGGACAAAGAGTAACTACAAGGAACGAATAAATAAGAAACCACAATTCCAGAATTATTTCCATAGATTCAAGAAATTGCATCAATTTACGATCTTTGCAGGAATGAATGATTTTGAAGCTATCATGCGAAAAATAGTGTCCTTCTTTTAGGATATGGTCCGCAAAAGATGGAACTCCCCATTGGCATTTTTTATGCACGCAATGTGCTCTTTCATTCGTTTTTTCGTAGCACAACGGAATTTCCTACATAATACTTTTGGCACGTGGAACATTCAAACTTGTAAATGCCTGCCTTATTTTCAGTGGGGATTGTGGCTTTCATCACAGGAAGCAGAATTTCTGATCTCTGTATCAATCATTTCACCACGACCTTTGACCGCTCCGGTTCACACGTCAATTTCATGGATCTGCCAGTTCGTGGCTGCACTGTTGTTGCTGCCTGGGTCTTCTACTTTGCAATCACAATGCCTATAGTTGTACAGTGGGGTATTTGTAGAATGGTGGAAATCTCACGGACCGACTTCGTTGCACAAGTGGCATCCTATGATGGTTCCACATTGGAAGTCTCTGAGCTGTTTTTAACTTCCGATATCTGAATAATACAATTTAAGAAATGTTTTTACTGAAAATAAAATTGCTTTAATTTGTTTACTTTCAGAATAAATTAAGTGAACTGGAGAAACAGAAAGAAGACCATAATAAAATAAAAGAGGAGAAAGAAGGTTTATTAGTATTCAATTTTGATAGTCCTATTTCTGGTTTTATTTTGTTTTGTTTTTTTGTTTTTTTTTTTCATTTTTATTTATTTCATTTACGTTATATTTTTTATTTTATACAGAGGTTAAAAAGACTGCTGAAGAGCTAGAAAAGGTTGCATTGGACAAATACAAAGACGAAGAAGAAGGTTTGTTGACTTTGTTCATTTACATGCAACTTAACGATATATGCATGTTGTATTAGTATTACGAGCAACATCCAATCTGTGGCAGTTTCTTGGCATAGGGTACAATATGAGGAGCAGTGAAAAAGTTCTCGGAATGATGGTATAGCACTCTAATGGTAGGGCATGCGCCAACGCATACTTAATCTCCTTCATTTTAGCACCTTTGCAAGTACATACACATGCTCCATTGAATCTGCCATCGATGAAATGGCATGAGTGGATCCGTGAGAGATACCAACTTCTTGCTCTTACTCGACGATGGTTATTCTTCGTTCACTTCAGATCAATTAGTGCACTTGTCCATTAATTTCTTCGGCTCTGGATGTCGAAGGTTTTCAGCTGTGCTTGCCATTTTTAAACAGGGAAACCAAGCGTTAACTACAGATTTCTTCAGTGCAGCATCGTCGTAAAGGGTGGATAGCGAATCTGAAGCAGATTTTCCCAATTTGCACATGAACTTGTTGTTCACACGCTGTTCGATTGCGACATTGCGACGAAAGACCAATACTCATGTCTACTTCAAACGAAATGGCAACAAAGTGCACACTGAAACATGTCCAGCCTTATTGCACCTGCGGGCAAAGATGCTGTTCTCCGTTTCACAAAAGTGGGATTGCTATCTTATTACCCGTTTGCTATCTGTTGAGGAATTCTGGCAATGTTTTGACTGCCCCTCATAGTAATCATACCATAGATGCAGGATAATAAACCTAGGTCATTCACTGAAGTGACAAACATATGTTGGTTCACCAAACCCTAGTGGAAAAAAATGCACTTGATTTTTGAGGGTTCAGTATCCAATTCAGTGAGGTTGGAAGGTGCATTGAGGGATGACGTCTGGGAGTAAAGGCATCGTTCTCCTGCTGGAATTTACAATAACAAGCTCTGTGTTTCTAAAGCGATGCATGCTGTTGTAAATCCCAGCGGGGAAATGATGCCTTTATTTAGAGACGTCATTGACTGCTGCGCTTAAACACGCCATTTCCGGATATACATTCTACAGGGTGGACCATAAATAAGTTCAGGTGTTTGACAGCTAGTAACTCCATTTGTAGAACACAACTTGTTTAATCTGTGAGTGGTATACATCATCAAAGGGTATGATAATGCAATATCAATCTGTGCTCCATTGAGATGGATTAGTGCTTGGAGGTGCAAAGCCACGTTTGCACACGCCTTGCGACAGAACTCGATATGAATCGTGATAAATTCTTGGGTTATTATTTCCTTCAGTTCCTCGATCCGTCAATGAGGTATGCTTAGAATTTCTCTTTTGAGTTAGCCTCTCATGAAAAATCAGTGAGGGGGGGGGGGCCATCAGGTCTGGGGATTGGGAGATAGTTTTTTGTTGTTTTTTTTTCA
>JAHWFO010055377.1:0-25116 GCA_023313115.1 Rhysida immarginata | reverse complement strand
TGGGAAGATGACATTATCAATGTCATCAAAATTGACATCAAGGATATATCTTGGATTACGATGCCTTTTCCTATGTAGAGAATGTTTTAGAATGCCAGAGACTAAAGGCAGCACGGTTATCATGATTTGCCATAATAGGCAGCACGGTTTTCATGAGCTCTTGAACATATTTCCCGACACGGGTTCATATCGAAATCATTATGAATGGAGTAATTGCGAGCAATTCTCCTATCTAATTGTGCAATAGTCCTTAGGGTAATGTTCTGGAAAGTTTGGAGTTCCTTCCATCTTGTCTTGCAAATCGTAGCCCAGACGGGCATGCCATATAGCAAGATGACACGAACAATTATTTCGTATAAGAGTAGTTTGTTATCAACACTGAGGGCACTGTTTCGACCCAACAGAGCAATTAAGCTAAACTTTGCTTTTTTGGCCTTATTCATCGCTTAAGTCACATGCACATTCCATGATAGTTTTGAATCAATAACAACGCCAAGGTATCTATAATTATCAACCCATTCCAAGTATTTGCCATATAACTTTGCCATATAATTTGCCATCCCAGAAATCAAACAATTAATTGAGCAAAGGATTAAGGTTAGAAGGCAGTGGTACCGAACTCGTGATTCATGGCTTAAGACCAAGTATAATAGGCTCACTAGAAGAGTTCACGAGGAGGTAAAAGCACTTCGTAATGACAGGTGGAGCGATAAAGTTAAGAGTCTGTCGACCCACGATAACTCTATTTGGTGCATGGTTCGAGCCTTGCAAAACAAGAAAGCCATTAATATCCCACCCCTGATAGCCCAAAATGGCAAATTCATCACGAATGATGATGATAAAGCGCAGCTTATTGCAAATTTACTTTCAGAACAGTTTGTCACGCCTACTGATGGTCGGCAAATAGGACTTGATATGTCTGAGAAAGTAAAATCCTGCATAACTGGCTTCTATAATATTCACGGCAGTGAATTCCCAAAACATAGCATTGATGTAAATGAAGTCCAAAGCATCATTAAAAATTTAAAAACGAGAAAAGCTCCAGGTAAAGACTCTATTAAGAACAGTGCTTTGAAAAATTTACCTCAAATTACAATTCAAGATATTGCAAAAGTGATTAACGACTGCTGGAAGAACACTTACTTCCCGGATGCTTGGAAGCAATCAGTTGTCTTAAGCATTCCTAAGCCAGAACAAATCCTCCAAATCCTGTTAGCTACAGCCCCATCAGCTTGTTACCATCAATCTCCAAAATCCTGGAAAAAACAATTCTCAAGAGATTCATTGAGTACTGTGATGCCAACGATCTCATCCGCGATGAACAATTTGGCTTTCGCACAAACCATTCCTGCCAACTCCAAACATGGAGGCTCGCAGCGGATATCAATGAGCCCCTTAATCTCTCTATGTATTGTGGGGTCGTTTTCCTCGATGTACACAAAGCCTTCGACCAAGTCTGGCACGATGGTCTTATTTTTAAAATGATTATGGATGGATTTCCTCAAGACATAATTACTCTGATACACTCGTTTCTCTCCAACAGGTTCTTTCAGGCCAGATTTGGAGAAAGTCTCTCTCATATGTATGAAGTAAAAGCTGGTGTCCCACAGGGTTCAGTTCTGGGGCCAGTATTATTCAATTACTTTATGCGAGACTTTCCAAGTCCTTCCAAATGTAAGCTCTTTTTTTACGCAGATGACGCTGCTATACTGACCTGTGCTCGTCAACCAGCCGTAGTAGTCTCGCGGCTGCAGAAGGCTCTAAAGGAGTGTGAAAGCTGGTTTAGCAAGTGGAGGCTAAAATTGAATGTAGACAAATGCAAGGCGATGTTTGTTTCCAAGAAGAGAAAGAGATCATTAGATTCTCTAACACTATATGGCAAAAAACTGGACTGGGTTGAAACTTATAAATATCTTGGTGTTGTTATTGACTCTAAACTTACCTGGACTCCCCACGCAACTTTTGCGTTGAATAAGGCCAGGAGAGCCAAGTTTAGCTTGATTGCTCTGCTGGGCCGGAATAGTGCTCTAAACATTGATAATAAACTCCTACTCTATAAGGTCATTGTTCGGACCATCTTGACGTATAGTATGCCCGTCTGGGCCAGAATATGTAAGACTAGGTGGAAAGAACTGCAAACGTTCCAAAACGTTACCCTTAGGACTATTGCGCAAAAAGATCGGAGAATTGTTCACAATTCCTCCATTTATAATGACTTCAACATGACTCATATTGGCAAATACGTTCAAGGGCTCATGGAGTCCATGCTGCCCAATATAGAAAATCATAGCAACGAGCTAGTCTCGGGCATTTTAAATCATCCTATGCATAGAAAGAGATATCGTGATCCAAGGCATATACTTGATATTAATTTTGAAGACATTGATAATGTCTTATTTCCAGATTACTGGACTTCATAGGTCGTGTTTTATCTAATACTAGTGGTCTGCTTCTAGTCTAGACAGTCGTCAATCAAAATCACCTCCAACCAAGAGGGGGTATTTTCTCCTTCATATTATGGATGACTTTTATGGGTTCATCACGCTTCTTAACTACTTCAGTGTAATTCCCTGGGCATTTATTTAGGAAGGGTGAGATTACGGAAGCTTAGCTTCAAGTTCCACATGAATAACGTTTCACTACACTGCTCGATTGTCGATTGTCGTCCAGGCACAGTCACTTTGAGGTGTAGAAAAATAACAGTAGTAGTAGTTTAGTGTGCACATCAATGACTATGGCAAATTCGTTAATATCTTGGAAATATTTTAATAAACCTAGGTGGAGAGGCTGTCCACTCTTGTCCGATGCAGATATGGAGGCTCGTTGAAGACCTGAGCACCCCCCTGAACCTATCCAGGTACTGTGGGGTGGTATTTCTCGATGTCAGTAAAGCTTTTGACCCAGTGTGGCATGAGGGCCTTGTCTACAAAATGATCAGAGACGGGTTCCCTGCCGATTTGATCTTCAAGGTGAAATCCGTTTCTTGACGGCAGATCCTATCAAGCCAAAGTTAGAGAAAATCTTTCCACACCCCGTGTTGTTAAGGCCGGTGTCCCTCAGGGTTCTGTCCTCGGGCCTGTGCTATTTAATTACTTTGTACATGATTTCCCGAAACCCGATAATTGTAATCTGTATTTTTATGCGGATGACACTGCCATTATGACATGGGCACACCAGCCGGCTCACGTTATCACTCGGCTGCAGTGCGCCTTGAAGCAGTTCGAAGACTGGTTTAACTGCTGGAAATTGAACTTTAACGTCGGAAAGTGCAAGGCTTTGTACCTCAATAGGAAACTCAAGAATCCCCCAGATTCTCTTGTTCTGTTCAATAAGAAACTGGACTGGGTGGACAACTACAAGTATCTGAGAGTTATCATTGACTCAAGACTCTCATGGAACCAGCAAATGTCCTATGCTCTGAACAAAACGAAGAGGGCTAAGTAAAGAATCATAGCTCGCATTGGTCGCAACAGCGCCCTCAGCATTGACAACAAGCTACTTCTCTACAAATCGATTATCCGGACCATACTCCTCTATAGCATGCCTGCGTGGGCGACTATCTGTAAAACCAGAAGGAGTGAACTACAGTCATTCCAGAATGTTACCCTGAGGACCATTGCTCAGCTGGACAGAAGGACGGTGAAAAACCAATCCATCCACATGGATTTAAACATGGCCCATATCGGAAAGTTTATACAGGACCTCCTTTTGATTATGATACAGAAGATGAAGGCCCACTACAGTAAACTTGTGAATGGGATACTGAAGAATTCAATGAATATGAACTGGCATACGAAGTATCGTTAACCGAGGCACGTTCTTGACGTCAATTTTGAAGATATTAGCAACGTCTCTTTCCCGGAGTACTGGAAGATGTGATAATCTTCTTTCTCCTTGTGTTTTCTATTTCGTTTATATTTTGTTTCTGACAATCGTCAATCTTATTTTCTTTTTTGTATAATATGGAAGATCGCTTGGGTTGGTTAGGCTTCTTGACTACCTCAGTGTATTTCATTTGGAGTTTATTCTGGTTGGATGAGCTTTGTGAAAGCGCTGCTTTCGTCCCATCCAAACAAATGTACACTTCACTGTTCGATTGTCGATTGTCAGGCACAGTCACTTTGAGGTGTAGAAAAATAACAGTAGTAGTAGTTTAGTGTGCACATCAATGACTATGGGAAATTCATTAATATCTTGGAAATATTTTAATAAACCTAGATGGATTTCGGGAGAGAAAAAGGTCAAATGCCTTTTATGCAAAGCAGAATTAAAATATAATAGCAGCACCTCGTGCATGTTAAAGCATTTGAAAGTGAAGTTACCATAGAGTCCCCTCTGTAGCTTTCCGATTACAACAAATCAACATGGACTTTTTCTATTTCCCGCCCAAAATCAACGAATTTTTTCCAGCCCAACAGACAAAAAGTAGCCCATTTGAGCGGTAACCCTATCCCTAATAGGAACCCTATCCTGGACACTGTAAACAACATTATATGCCAGATCACAGAAGAGATGTCGATGCACCCAGTCAAGAATGATTCCTTTTTCGCTTTTGTTTTTTTATTCGACAATCGAACAGTGCAGGGAAAACGAGACGAGTGGTCCGAAAGCAACGCTTTCACTGCCATACTCATCCAGGAAGTAACCAGGGGTAGTACACTGAATTAGGCAAGAAGCCAGATGAAACCTAGTTAAGTCATCCAGAGGATAAGATGGGGTCCTTTGCTATAAGGACGATAGAGTTGATTGTTGATTGACGAGGGGCACGAGGAGCTATGAGATCCAGTATTCGGGAAAGATGGCCTTTTGGATGTCGTCGAAATTGATGTCCAGAACGTGTCGAGGCCTGCGATGCCTGAGGAAACTTCTAAACGTGAGTGGGTGTTCCAGAATATCTGCAACCAGAGGATTTGGATGGTCCTTGATCTTCGGAAGCAACTTCTTCAGCGACTCCTGTACATAGCTACCAATTGGAGATATATGGAAATCTTCAGCAATAGAAATATTTGTTGCGACTCTCCTGTCAAGTTGGGCGATAGTCCTCAGAGTAACGTTTTGGAAGGTTTGGAGATCCTTCCATCTGAATTTGCATATTGTAGCCCAGGCAGGCATGCCATAAAGAAGAATGACTCGTATAACCATCTTGTAAAGCAAAAGTTTGGTATCCACTCCAAGGGCGCTGTTTCGTCCCAGAAGGGCAACTAGACTGAACTTCGCCTTCTTGGCTCTATTTATCGCATAGGAGACGTGGTCTCCCCAATTTAGCCTGGCATGTACCACCACACCGAGGTATTTATAATTTTTTACCCACTCGAGCTCTTTACCAGAAAGGAAGAGGGAACTCGGGGGTTTTCGAAGTTTCTTCGTAATGAACATCGCCTTGCACTTGTCAACGTTTAAGTCGAGTCTCCACTTTGCAAACCATTTCTCGCACAGATGTAAGGCCTTTTGTAACCGTGATATGACGTGAGCGGGATTTCGGTCAGTAGTCATGATGGCCGCGTCGTCAGCGAACAGACATAGCTTGCAATTAGTAAAAGTTGGGAAGTCATGGATGAAAAAGTTGAACAGTGCAGGGCCCAGGACAGAACCTTGCAGAACAGCAGCATTGACGTCACAAGGATTAGACATGGATTAGCCAATCTTGACACGAAATGTCCTGTTTGACAGAAAGGAACTAATCAAGGTAATGAGTTCGTCCGAAAAACCGCAAGTAATCATCTTGTATGAGGCCGTTGTGCCAAACCTGATCAAATGCTTTACGGACATCCAAAAAGACAAGACCACCATACTTGGCACAGTTAAGAGGAGTGTTTAGATCTGCAACAAGACGCCAGATCTGAAGTTGGCAGGAGTGACCTGGGCGAAAGCCAAATTGCTCATCACGAACGAGATTGTTTGCTACACAGAATTCGTCAAACCTCTTCAGAATGATGCGTTCGAAAACTTTTGACAGCACAGGTAGCAAGCTTATGGGTCTGTAGCTGACAACAAGAGCAGGGTTTAGACCAGGCTTTTGTATGGTAACTATGACGGACTCTTTCCATTGGTCGGGGAAGTAACCATGTCTCCAGCAGTCATTCATGGCTTTGGTAATGAACGAGACAATATTAGAAGGCAGTTTTTTATTATTATTTATTTTAATTCAAAGCTCTGTTATTTATTCGATTCATCCTGTATATTTCACTTGCTGTATTATAGCTATCTCACCCGCCATTCAGGGATTGGCTTGTCCGCCATGAATTCCGGAGCCATGGCTCACTTATCTTCTAGATCTCCATTTGTCCTGATGATGTTATTTCGAAACGCGGTGGCTGTATTAAATTTCGACCGTAGGGATAGTCCATAAACCACGTGGTCAAAAAATAACATTTTTTACTCCCATCCTCCCCTCTGTGGCCGAGTACATGACAGGCAAAAGCACAATTTATCCTGACGGAAGATTTGAAAAAAACGAACGTGCGTGCAAAGTTTGCTCCAATTGTACGGGAGTTTCTGGCTACTAAAAAGGTCGTCGTACACAAACATCCTCCTTACTCTCCAGATTTATCTTCCTGTGACTATCACCTGTTCCTTAACTTGAAATTGCACCTAAAGGGGACCACCTTTCATGGCATTTTGGACATTCAAGCGGCTGTGACCGAATATTTGATGCACATTGCAAAGACAGACTTCCAGAAGTATTTTGATGACTATTATATTCGTTAAAAATTCTGCTAAAAAACGCACGATGACACAAAATAAAGTAACTACAAACAAAATTGATAGTAAAATATTGTACCAGATTATGACAAATTACCAAAAATAAAAAGGTATGAGGATAGTAGTAATAAATCTTTAACCACAACAGAATTAACAGAAAAATACGACCTGGATGCGCATTTCGAAAGCCAGGTTTTCATCATTCCGCTGGAAAAGGGAGAACACGAGGAAAAACCAAAGCGAACTAAAGTAAAGACAATCGAACAGTGAAGTGTACATTTTTTATCAGGTTGGAAGTAAGCGGTGCTTACACGCTTCTCACCCTTTCGGAATAATTTCCACATGAAATACACGGAAATAGCCAAGAAGCCTGACTAACCCAAAGAGGTTTTCCACATTATAAAAAAACAAATAATAAGATTCACGATTGTCAGGAGAGTGGGAGAGGATGGTATAACATCTTCCAATAATCCAGGAAGGAAACGTTGCCTATGTTTTCGAAGTTGACATCAAGAATAAGCCTCGGTTTTCTATACTTTGTATGCCACTTCAATTCCATCCGGTTATTCAATATTCCATCCACCAGGTCATTGTCATAGCTCTTCATCGTGTTCATCAGGAGATCTAGGACACACTTTCCAATATGAGTCATGTTCAGATGCGAGTGGATGTAAAGAATTTTTACGGTCCTTCTTCCAAGCTGCGCAATGGTCTTCAGAGTAACATTCTATAACGACTGAGTTCACTCCATCTGCTTCTACATATAGTCGCCCACGCATGTATACCATAGAAGAGGATGGTCCGGATCACTGTCATGTACATAGTAATTTATTGTCGATGCTGAGGGCGTTGTTTCTACCCAGGAGACCTATAAGACTGTAGTTAGCCTTCTTCGCTTTGTTCAGAGCGTAAGTTACATGACGATTTCAGGAGAGTCTTGAGTCGATGGTAACGCCAAGGTACTTGTAGTTGTCAACCCATTCGAGTTTCATATTGAATAGCACAAGAGAATCCGGGGGACGTTTAGGCTTTTTGTTGAAGTACACAGCTTTGCATTTTCCGACGCCAAGGTTCAATTCCAGCAATTAAACCAGTCTTCAAATTTTTTCAAGACTTTATCATTCGGCTGCAGAATGTCTTGAGAAGTTCGAGAACTGGTTTAATTGCTGTAAACTGAACTGTAACGTCGGAAAATACAAAGCCATGTACTTCAACAAAAAACTTAAGTGTCCCCTGGATTCCCTGGTTCTGTTTAATAAGAAACTCGAATGGGTTGAAACTACAAGTATCTTGGCGTTGTCATCGACTCAAGACTCTAACTGAAATCGTCACGTTACTTTTGCTCTGAACAAAGCAAAGAGGGCTAAGCACAGTCTTATAGCTCTCCTGGGTAGAAACAGCGCCATCAGCATCGACAATAAATTACTACTGTACAAGACAGTGATTCGGACCAAGACAGTACAAGACAGTCTTGTACAAGACAGTGATAGAAAACCGAGGCAGATTCTTGATGTCAACTTCGAAGACATTGGCAACGTTTCCTTTCCGGATTATTGTAAGATGTAATACCATCCTCCACCTCCCCCTCTCCCACTCTTCTGATAATTGTCAATCTCTTTTTTTGTTTTTTCATAATGTGGAAGACCTCTTTGGGTTAGTCAGGCTTCTTGCCTATTTCAGTGTATGTAATGTGGAATTTATTCAGGAAGGGTGAGAATCGTAGAAGCGTTGCTTCAATAAGGGGAGGGGGAAAAAAGAAAAAGTTGTGTGCTACAGGACACTCCTGTCAAGTAACAGCTGGAAACAGACGCAGCATACCGCAAAAAAAATAAGACGACTACCAATCAATAAAAACATGGCTTAAGAAATGTTTGCAGTTGAAAAGAAAGCCAGAAAGAAAGAAAAGCAAAAACTATGAAGATGACGACGTCGTTTCAGAAGAGCTATCACTAGAAGATCCAGGGAATGAAGTAGGCCAGAAACTGGAATTAAACAGGAGACTATGCAGTAATCTGAGTCCATGGAAAAACAAAACAATCAGGATGTCATTATATTGCAGAAATTATTTCCGTACATAAAGATAGCTGCACTGTAAAATGGTTGAAAAGAAATAAAGAAAGCCACAAATTTTTGAAGTCTCCAGAAGACATTACAGATGAAGATAAAATGAATGTTGTTGTGAAACTTCCTAACCCAGTCATGTGTAATTAAACATGTTAAGGTTTAATATCGATTTAACAGTTTACTCAATTCCAAAGGAAGGTCTAAACAATATGTGAATGTTTTTTTTGATCAATATATATTTAATACTAGCAAAGGTACCCGGCGTTGCCCGGGATAATTCCACTTGGATGTAAACAGAACAATCTCCAAAAATTAAATTAAATTTTGCAATATCTTAAAAATAAACCCATGAAAATGCTTAGAATTAATACAGTAAAAATTCTTAATGAAATTTCGAAAAAAAGGCTCACAATGGCTGGACCTCTCCAATAATTTCTTACTCACGTAATCTTACCTCAGATGTATACTTAGTGTTGTTGCAATTTCCACTCTTCTCTCGATGTGTTGAAGCAAAACTTGGCCATTCATCACTTTGTGCAGTCTAGCGCTCGCCGATTCTTCTATTTACTTGCTTCCCATTTGCTCAATACATCACGGAGCTAACTGTCGTCTTTCCACTCTTTCTCAATAGTCTGCTAACTCTCCATTATCTCCAGTTACTCATCATTTTTAAAGATTTTCAAAAAATTGTTAAGTACTAAGAACTCTCTTTTCTAAGAAAAGCCTGAATAACAGGAATTCTATGCATTGTTACAAATTGAAACTTATCCATTTTACATCATCATTTTATGTTCATTGTTATAATTCTTGGAAAGATTGCTTTAACATTACATCATCATTCTGTGCTCATTGTTATTGGTGAATTGCGCGTTGATACCATTGTTGATGCGAACACAATGGGCCTATTGTTGCATAAACTTTGCCTTGCATTGTTGGTCATGAGATATATATTGTTGGTTCATGCAGTGTGTTTGTGAATTGCGTGCTGATACCATTGTTGATACCTATTGTTGTACCAACTTTGCCTTGCATTGTTGGTCATGAGATATTTCTCATTAATATGCCTTGCCATAACCATGAATATCGATTTTTTATCGATATTTATTATTTTTCCGAAATCTGAGGTAGACAGTGACCTTCCTCATGCTTCGAAGGTCAAGTATGCGAAATTTCATCAAGATCGGAATAAAACTGTAGATTTGTATAAAAAACATACAGACAAACAGACCCACAAACATCCTTCTTTATATACATAGATTCCCATAAGTAAGACTATAGGAAATCATCCACATATTGCTTAGATCTTTATGCAGAATCAATAAAACTGTATACCTAAATGTGGATTTTTAATAAAACAACTTAAAAATTTGTGTAACTTCTTTCAAGTGAGTTATAACGTTGGTCCCAGTTATCCCCCTCAAGGGGTTAACTGGGCCAAAGTGAGGGATCTGATATAATATTTAATATCAAAATAAAAATTTAACCATAAAAATGCAACAATTTAGATATTTAATTTTCATGTGTAGAAACAATATTTCCTGTTTTTAAATTGTCTATTTCTATGTTTAATTTCAGGAAAAATATTTCTAAACATTGCAGTACCCAGGTAATCCCACTCTCCCCTTTTAATCTTTCTTTTAATGTTCTTTTAATCTTCTGGTATGTTTACTCCATTGTCGGACTGCTACATTTACTGAAGATACGATTTTTAGCCCCTTTTTTACATGACTTTGGCTACAGCCATCACCACCTAGGGCTGTAGGACATATTATTGGTAGAAATACGATTAACAATGGTCGAATTATAATGTAACAACGTATGATATTACAGTTGGAAGTAGAGCACTATATAGTGCCTTAGTTGGAAGGCTTTCTTAATAGGTGTTGCTACAACCTAAGCTTAGTATATTTTAACAGTCGTACAATGTAACAAAGCGTCAGCTAATATTATGTATTTGTTATTGAACACGCAACGATAGCTGATATTTTGTTACGTTGCACGATTGTTGATATTTATACAAGGTTAAATGATTAATTTGATTTCAAAACACTATTTTCCAAAGTACAGGGTGTTTCAAAATGAATATCAGGGGATTTTAAGGCTTCGTAGTATTTATTACATTCAACTTACAGTTATAAATAATACATCAAATTAAAGCGCAACTCGAACAGCTTTTCCTAAAAGTGTTCAATGTGAACACCGTTCGTCACACGGAGTTGATAGGGGAGTTCTTCCCAAACCTCGATGTGTGTGTCTACAGTAATTGTTGCAATAACTGCTCCATTCCTGTTTCTTAAGTCGGGTAGGTCAGCTGGTAGCGGAGGCACATAGACATTATCCTTTATGAACCCCCAGAGGTAAAAATCGCACGGCGTCAGATCGGGTGATCGTGGAGGCTATGCGAAACAAGCTATGTCATTCGCCCCCTTGCGGCCAATCCAGCGTTCGGGAACAATGACGTTTAACCTATCGCGTACTGAGTTACGCCATAGATGTACCAGCAAAACTTTTTGAGTTGCTCTTTCATTTGATGTATTATTTATAACTATTAAATGTAATAAATAGCACGAAGCCTCAAAAACACGATATTCATTTTCAAACAACCTCTATTACACATAAAACTATAATTGATACATAAAAAGAACTGTAAAGCCACCAAATTTTTCTTACAGTCTACAAATGCTTTGTGTACCCCTCCGGTCATAAGACACACGTCCAATAACCCCTCACTCTCTCCACTGTTTCAGCTAACACCCTTGGTCGACCGGTGCTTTTCCAGACAACCAGTGTCCTTAAACTGCCGATACCTCCATAAAATGCTTTGTTTGCATGGTGATTCTTTTCTGTACTCTCTTTCGAATGCATGCTGCACTAAAATAACAGACGTGTATCTCGAATATTTCAACACAAACTCTTTCTCTGTTTTCTTTGGTTTGTTTGGTATTAACATCCTTTTCAACTGCTATGGTCATTTCAGGACGGTATTATATGGGCCGCAAATTTTGTTTCGCAAGGGTTCTTTAACGTGCAGCCGGCAAACGACTATACAGGACTTTACTTTCTGAAAGAAGTGCATGATCTCAGGATTTTCCCTGGAAAAAATCCTCGTCGTCCTCAGCCGGGTTCGAACCCGCTTCCTCGGGCTTCAGAGGCGATCACGCAATCACTGAGCCATTAAGGCCGATCCTCTCTCTGTTTTGTAGCCATTTTGTAAAGGCACTGCACTCGTGCTGCAAACTGGTATATCACGATGCAAACTTGGTGAGTTTAGATTTTTTCATGTATTAGTTACATTTTTATGTGTAATACTTTGGAAAATACAGTGTTTTGAAATTGAATGAATCATTTATAGTACCCTGTATATTAAACTTAGCCTGAAGCCAAAGTCATGCATTGGAGGAGCCAAAATTCGCATCTTCAATACATACAGACCAGAAAATTAAGATCATACTCGTGATACAGTTGCACATGATGCTGCCCAAGGATCAAAACCAAATGGTGCACTCGATTGGCAAAATTGAAGTCCATGCTGTTTCTGCATTTGAAAGGAAACTATCGGAAAGCCAGGTTAGGCTATATTGGAAGTAGGGACGGAGCCAAGAGAGGCCAAATCGAAACCACGTCGTTTATGAAAGCTCTTGAACACCCCACCTTGTGCCCAGTGACTTCTTTCTCTGTCACCACTTGAAGAAACTACTTAATGACAGACGCGTCAAAGACGACAATGAGGTGATTAGTGAGGCAGGACTTTTCTCAAGAGCCAACAAGAAAGTTTTTCAAATATGGTCTCCCCCAGGTCATCTATCGTTTTGAAAGATGTGTCGCCTTATGTTAGATTTATGATAACGTAAAGAAGGATTAAGCTCACGACCAGTTTTTGCTTTCATTGCATTAGTTTTTCATAGTGTCACATAATTTGGATGAGGGGAGATTGAACTCCATCCAAACCCCAGTTCGCCGCATGGAAATTTAGCAGGCGAAAGATAGGACGAGAGAGAGAGAAAGATAAAGCAGACGACAGAGAGCAGTAGAAGTCTGGGGGAGAGAGCGTTGGTCATATCGAAAAAGAAACTTTGTGGAGTGGATGCAAAACTACCAGATAAGAGGAATCGAGGAAGAAAGCGGGAGATTGGCGTGCTGACTCTCGTTAAAGAAAGGACGAAGAGCGAGCCAATAGGAATGTGACAAGAGAGACGGAAGAGAGGTAGCAGGAAAAAGAAAGTGACTCGATTTATTGATGACGAAGGGCAGAAAAAAGAATTGTCCAAGCCCACCCGACCTTGTTGAGAACCCGGAGGAGAGACTTCTAGTCGAGCGCACGCACAACAGGTTAGGCTTTCTTCTAATTGCTATATTCAGGAAGCCACGAGTAAACCTCTTTGGCTACCTGCCGGGAGCCACAAGGGGAAGGAAGGCTGAGGACACAACAATTAGGCTGTCCGCCAATGAATTTGGCGTCAGAGCTCAATAAAAAGGCTACGACAAAAACTTACCTTTCGCCCACAGAAGATTCGGGGCTTAGAGTCAACCAGTCAGTTAAAATAGACGACGAGCAGGCACCTACCTTGCATGAAAGTTCGGTCTCACTTACTAGCAACGGTGCGGGAAACTCTGTGGAAGAGATACGGCTTCTCGGTCTTGAGGATAATTCCATAAAGGAACAAATACTAAAGGCTGTTGGATCCACAAGTGTTCAGACAGCTTCAGATGAGGCTGACGTTGGCTGCATTAAAATGAAAAGCTGTAGCAGCATAAGCGTGCCGCTTGCCGGTAAGCAGGGCGTAGCACGTTGCGAGGCTAGCCAAATTCATTGCAACAGTAAGCGAGCTTTAAATATGATAGAAGTTATGCATTAGCTGGCATAGAGTATAAGGAATTGCCTAACTAATGCTTATTGTTTTTCATCCATTCATAGGTCTTTTACCATTTACCTTGCTTTCTGAGGCCTCATTGTATTTAAGGGTTCCAGTGATCCCCCCCTCCAAAAAGGATTGTACGACATTTTCTACATTGTAAGCAGATTCACGAGGTTAAGTCGGCCACGCCGCAGACATGGCTCAAATTAGATTTGTAGCGTAGTGGTTAAAATGCTATGAACTTGGTAATGGCATTTTTCAATTATATGCTTCAGTAATTTTTGAATTGGAAGTTTTAATAATAAAACCAACTTACTATTGATTTATCTCATGGCAAAACCAGCTGGTTTGGTTTATAATCAGTTGTAATAACTTATTTTATTTATTTATTAACACTTAAAAATATCACTTTCAATTGCCAATCTTTGCCACTTCTTATTTAACACCCTCCCTAAACTCTAAGCACGTTACAGAGGGCGAGGGCGGCTTGATTGCAGAGTGCCTAACTGCTGAAGCGGCATTTGATGGTAGTATTCGAAATTCTCGGTGTCTGTTTTTACACAGATTGGTTTAAAAAAAATTTTAAACAGAAAAGCGCTTCCACAAAATTGAAAGTTTTGCATTTTAAGTATTATTTTTTTGTTTGTTGTTTCCATAAGTTGGAGTTTCTCGAAAGAGGTGCAGTTGTACAGAATTAATCAAGGTTTAAAGCTTCAGGGGTCAGCGTCGGTCTCAGTCTTTCGAAGTAGCAGGAGAACCTGTAAGTAGATAGAAAGTAAGGATAGAAAGTAGTAAAATAGATACTCAGTCGCTCGTTAGTTTAAAGCATGGATGCGGAAAAAAGGTATTAGAGCAATTAGCGTTCCCCGTTTTCTCAGGAAAGCCTGTGGAAGACGCGGCATTATTTATTAAACAATTTCAGTTAGTAGCTAATTGTAAGGATGCAGGTCCTTTGGGATGTGCTAAAGTGGTAGTTGGGTCACTAAAGGGGGACGCTTTGTTGTGGTTTACCGAATTCGCATCAGGGAAGCAAATCAAATGGGAAGAATTGAAAACCGCGCTGGTTAAAGTCTTTTCAAAAGGTCAGACCCAGATAACCTTAAGAAGGGACATACTCAATTTGAAAATTAAGGGGAATAATGGAATGGAATATATTAGACAATATAGACGAATTTTAGGGGGTATCCAACAGGCATCAGAATTTGACAAGCTGTTATGGTTTTTGGAAGGATTATCCAAAAATTGAAAAGTCCAGATGAGATTAAAGCAATTTCCCACAGTAGATGAGGTGATAGAATATTTACAGCTATGGCACCAGGTTCAGGATGGACCTGTGGCAGCGGAAAGGCAGTTTGAGGATGAGTCCATGGAAATAGAGGCTACGGAGATAAAGAAAGAAAAAAAGAAAAAAGTTAAATAATTTGCTTCCGGTGTAATAACCCTGGACACATTAAACGGTTTTGTAAAGTTAAGGTATTGGAAGTTAGTTTTGTAGAATATAAAGATCAAGGAGACTTCCGTGTGGTTGTCAGAATGATAAAAAATAAAAGAATTAAAAGTTTGCTCGACACGGGGGCAAAAGATAATTTCATTAGTAAAAAGCTAGTAGAGCAGACTGGTATTCGAAGTAATCCTGTGTCGACAAAGAGGCATGCTGCCTTCATAAACGGGCTGCAAGAGGTCATTGGGGCAGAAGCCCACAACCTGCCAGTGAAAATATGTACTTACAGTTATACTGGAAATTTTAATGTACTGCCAATAGAGAAATATGATATGGTATTAGGCGTTATGTGGTTTCACTGTGCTCAACTAAGTTTTGACTGCAGAAAAAAAAGATGTCGGGTGAAGTACAAGGGAAAGGAGTATTGCTGCCAATTTGTCATCATCAAGAAGATGAGTTGCAGCAGATATCCTCCTGTGGAGTTATTACACGTCATAATCAAGGAGCCCGAGGTCCCGGTATTTGCAGTGTTTGCTAAGCAAGATAAAGAAGCTGTGAGCAATGAATTTAAAGAGTTAATTGAGCAAGTGAACCCAGAGTTCAAATCGCTGGTAAAAAAATATGAATTCCTTTTCCCTAACGAGCTACCAACGGGGCTGCCACCTAGTAGAGAGACAGAGCATGAGATAGAACGAACACAGGATGCGGCGCCATTTGACTCCCCACTATACAAGTTGAGTAAAGACAAGGAGGAAGAGATATTCCGTAATATTGAAAAGCTGCTAGTTAAGGGCCTAATCAGGCCATCGACCTCAGAATATGCATCCCCAGTCCTGTTTGTTCCTAAGAAGGATGGAGGACTGAGGATGTGTAGGCTACTGATTTTAGAAAATTAAATAGAATTGCTAGAGACAATAGATATCCCATACCACGAATTGACAGCTTAATTGATAAGCTTACCAACGCGAAATTTTTTACAAAGTTGGATATCCTAGACGCCTATTACCAAATTAGGGTAAGAGAGTGGGATATACCTTTAACGGCATTTAAAAACGCGTTATGGGCTACATGAGTTTATGGTAATGCCCTTCAGGTTAAAGGGGGCATCAGCTAACTTTTCAAAGGCGCTGAACGAGGCGTTATGGGACATCTTAGATCAGGGAGTAATATCATACTTTGATGATATTTTGATTTACGCGGAAGATTTAAGAGAACTGAAGTCTTGACAGAGCGGGTGCTAGCGAGATTAAAGGAACATAAGTTTTTTTTGAAGCTGGCGAAATGCAAATTTGGAGTTAGGGAGGTGAATTATCTAGGTTACCACTTCTTAGGGCAAGGAAGGTCGTGTGATAACAAACTGCTTCAAGCTATTGAAAAGTGGCCAGTGCCCAAAAATCTCCAAGTCAGGTCAATTATGGGGTCGGTACAATTTTATAGGGCATTTATTCCGAAATTCTCGGAGGTCGCTGCCCCATATTTCAGTTGCTGCAGAAAGGACAGCCATTCATTTGGACCAAACAAAGACTAACGGCGTTCAGGATGTTGAAAAATGCGTTGGTTCGGCCACCTATACTAAAAGTGTTTTCACCAAACAAGCATCTGCATATATTATCAGATGCATCAGAAGTGGCCATCAGGCTAGTGGCCCTACAGATGCATAAGGGGAAGCTGTTCCTAGTCACTTTTGAGTCCAGGAGTTGGAGAAAGAAGGAGCAGCGCTATTCTAACTATGAGCGGGAGTTGATGGTGGTACTTTATGCAATTCGATGCTGGACAGCTCTGACATGGTGTACACTGATAACCAGGCGGTATCATGTCTTCTGGCCCAAAGCAAGCTCTCCAGGGTCCAAATGCATGTGGTCCAAAGTTTGTTGGAGCTGCCCGTTTTTTTACATTATATAAGGGCAGATAAGAATGTATTTGTGGACGCGCTGTCTAGATATTTTGGCCAGGCTGAAAGCAAAATAGCGTCACATATCCCCAGTTCTTGTGAACGGGCCCCGGGGATTGTGTCACAAAATTTGGATGAGGGGAGATTGAACTCCATCCAAACCCCAGTTCGCGCCATGGAAATTAAGCTGGCGAAATATAGGAAGAGAGAGAGAAAGATATAGCAGACGACAGAGAGCAGTAGAAGTCTGGAGGAGAGAGCGCTGGTCATATTGCTAAAGAAACTTTGTGGAGCGGATGCAAAACTACCAGATAAGAGGAATCAAGGAAGAAAGGGGGAGATTGGCGTGCTGACTCTTGTTAAAGAAAGGACGAAGAGCGAGCCAATAGGACCGCGAGAAGAGAGAGATGGAAGAGAGGTAGGAGGAATAGAAAGAGAGAGAGGGAGAGTGGTATAATTTACCAATGACGAAGAATAGAAAAAAATTGTTGAAGCCCACCAGACCTTCCTGGGAACCCGGAGACAAGAGGGACTTTTAGGCGAGTGCACGCACAACAGGTTAGGCTTTCTTCGAATTTCTATATTCGGGAAGCCAAGAGTAAACCTCGTTGCCATGTGTTTCGCCAGAACCGAGAAGTTTTTCCCTCCTGGGTACCACAAGGGGAAGGAAGGCTGAGGGCACGACAATTAGGCTGTCCGCCAATGAATTTGGCATCGGAGCTCGATAACAAGGCTACGATGAAAACTTACCTTTCGCCCATGGAAGATTCAGGGCTTAGAGTCAACCAGTCGGAGAAGGAGGTCGCAGTTAACGTAGAGGATGAGCAGGCACCCACCTTGCATGAAAACTCGGTCTCACTTACTAGCAATGGTGCGGGAAACTCTCTGGAATAGATACCGTTCTCGGTCTTGAGGATAATTCCATTAAGGGATAAATACTAAAGGCTATTGGATCCACATGTGTTCGGACGGCTTCAGAAGAGGCTGACATTGGTTGCATTAAGACGAAAAGCTGTAGCAGCGTTAGCACGCCGCTTGCTGGTAAGGAGGGCATAGCGCGTTGCGAGGCTAGCCAAATTCATTGCAACAGTAAGCGAGCATTTAAATACGATAGAGGTTACGCGTTAGCAAGCATAGAGTACAAGGAATTGCGTGGACTTTATTGCCAAACTAATGCTTATTGGTTTTCATCCATTCTTAGGTCTTTTACCAGTTACCTTGCTTCCTGAGGCCTCATTGCATTTAAGGGTTCCAGTGATCCTCCCTCCAAAAAATGATTGCATGACGTTTTCGACATTGTAAGCAGATTCAGTAGGGTTATTCGGCCATGCCCCAGACACAGCGCAAGTTAGATTTGTAGTGTAGTGGTTAAAATGCTATGAACTTGGTAATGGCATTTTTCAATTATATGCTTCAATAATTTTTGAATTGGAAGTTTTTGTAAAAAAAAAACTTACTATTGATTTATCTCATGGCAAACCCAGCCGGTTTGGCTTATAACCAATTGTAATAAGTTATTTTATTTATTTGTTAACAATTAAAAATATCACTTTCAATTGCCGATCTTTGCCACTTCTTATTTAAGATCCTCCCTAAACTCTAAGCACATTACACATAACAATAATTTTATGTCTAAAAGCCGTAAAACTACAGGGTGTTTTATAAAGAATAGCCTAGATTTAAAACCTTATATTTCTACAACCACCAACCCCAAATAAATGATACTTCTACAACGCTAACAGCCGTGCTCCAGAGTTTCATAAGACTACAGCTAGATTCCGCTGCTAGAGCTAAAACAAACGGTACTGTTAGTTGTTGAGAAGATTACTATGCAACAGAAACGATTTTGCTCCCATATCGAGCACCTCCCTCGGAAACAAATGGATGAACACGCGCTTAAATTGGAACGATTATATGCTCCCAGTAAAGCGTCCAAGTTTCGTGGAGATATGTGGCATACGAGCAGGATTGTGTCCCTCGAATTTAGCGCAAGCTCTAGTCCTTCGATATGTGTATTGCAGCGAGTGTAGGCCTTTAAAGCACTTACAATTGTGGCGAGTGAGTGCTTACATTAATAAATATAATTTAAAATTTGGTCACTTTTTTGAACTCCCTATTTATATATAAATACGGCAAAACATTTTTTGTTATGCACTTTTACCTGTGTTAACGTGGACGAATACGCATGAAACTTATATGGTTGGAAAGTGCTCTAGATGTGCACAATATATTTTGTTTGCGTATTTGTTCATGTTACCACTGGTAAAAAAGCGTTTCAAAAAAGGTAGCATTAAGGAACAGGTTGTGCACCATATTTGTCAACGCATATAGCATTACCTTTTCTATTGTTTTTTTTAAATAATAAATATCAAATTAACTCAAATCATTGTTGATGTTCATTTTAATGCATTAGAAAGCCGTATGACAAATACTCTGCAGCTTTTGAAAGTAACGAACTGATAAAGTTTATTAATAAGCAAGATTAAGGCTAAAACAATTACACATATATTTTTTCTCTCATAAATGTGATCGAATTTCGATCATTGGGGGATTCTAGTATAATAAAATACACAAAAGTTAAAGAAAATGTAGCTAATTTTCAATGTTTGCCATTAACAATTGAAGGCTCCCTAAAAAAGGGATCTAACCACCAAAAACTGTTTTTTTCTGTACATCGAGGCTTTACAATACGTATTAACGGAAAACTTTATCCGATTAGTTCCGCCTAGTCATCATTTTCATAAAAAATGAAAATGGTAAATAATATACAGGGTGGGCCATAAGTCCATTACCACACCTTGTACAATTCGTGTTTGTGTAAATTGACCAACAACCACCATGTGGGGACATATTAGGCCCAGGGGGAAATCATATGGTGCAGGTGACCGGGACGGTGGCCATCTTGAAAGCCACCATCTTGGATGCACTGTAGGGTTTTTAATGGGAAGGGGGTCAAGGAACATGATTTCGGGTTAGAATTTCCCAAGGAAAACGATGGTGCAGTCCGTTTGTTCTTATCTTAGTTGAATTATTGAAGTGATATCACTATTGAACTTGAAGAACATATACTCAACAGTGAACTTCACCATGATATTAGGTTTGGTTTGTTTTGGTATTAACGTCCTTCTCAACTGCCATGGTCATTTCAGGACGGCGTTATAGGGGCCGCAAATTTTGCCTCGCTAGGGTTCTTTAACGTGCAGCCGGCAAACGATTACACGGGACATATTTTGCAACGGCTTTACTTCCCTTCCGAAGGAGTGCGTGATCTCAGGATTTCCCCCCTGAAAAAATCCTTGTCGTCCTCGGCCGGGGTCGAACCCGAGTCCTCGGGCATCAGAGGCGATCACGCAACCCCTGAGCCACCGAGGCCGATACCATGATATTAATCCTGAACACAATATTAATACTAAACTTATTGAAACATTAAATGACACCCTACAAAGATACCTTACAGTTTACACGAGAACAGATCCCACACAAAGACCAGGTTTACCTAAAATAAACACAAACAGCAAAACAGGGAAAATTTTATTTTACATGAACGCATATATCTTACCACAGTACATTGAAAAAAATCTATCTATAGAATACATACACCTACTTATTTACACTGGGGCTCTTACAGTTATATCCACACTGGGTAGGAAACCAATCCATCAACACACACAAAAATTATACATCTAACAGAAACCTAAATGGCAAAAATGGATTGAGTCTGAGATTGACGAAATCCGCAAGCAGTTAGGTAGACTTACACATACACTAAAAACAACACTTCATCAAAGCAGAACAAACGCCCCAGACAGTTATTTAAGAAAATTAAAACGCACACCAGACATGAGCAGCACAATCAACACATTACAGAATATATGGACACATTAAAACAAAAGTCAGCAGCAAAAACACAACGCCTAAAGAGACACAAAACATGCACTCAGCGCAAACAGCTGAACAAGTTATTCGCAAGCAATGAGAAGACATTCTATAAGCAGTTAAACAAAGATTATACACACACACAAAACACTGGTCTACCAACACAAACAGCACTCCAACATTATTGGTCGTCTCTTTTGTCTGTCTCAGTTGAACATAATAGGGAAGCTAGCTGGATCAGGGAAGAGGAGCAATTAGCATCCTCACCTGCCACACATGCCTTATACTGACATAACAGCAGATGAACTCACACAAGTAATTAAACGTACTCACAATTGGAAGGCTCCAGGTGTAGATTGGATTCAGAATTTCTGGTAAAAGTGCTTCACCTGTTTGCATCTGACCCATGCAAAACATCTCCAACACTTTGCAAACACCACAGACATTGCCACATTTCTTCACACAAGGAATAACATACATGATACCAAAGTCACATAACACTACAGATCCCACACAATATAGACCTATCACATGCCTGCCTACACTTTGCAAAATAATTACTTCCTGTATCGCAAACAAAATTTATACACACATAGACAGAAACAACATTCTCACTGAGCAACAAAAGGGATGCCGTAGAAATCACATGGGCCTCCTAATAGACAGTGTGGTCCTACAGCGAACTCACAATAAACATCGACACCTCCATGCAGCCTACATTGATTACAAAAAGGCGTTTGATAGTATCCCACACACACATGGCTTTTATATACACACGATTATATAAAATAAACCCTAAACTTATCACATTTTTAGAAAGTACAATGCTGTATAGGAGAACTACACTACACCTCACACTCAACAGTGAAACCATCACGACCGACAAAATACAGATAAACCCACTCAGAGCCCACTCTGGTTTTGTCTTGCACTAAATGCACTTTCAAACAGACTGAACAGCACAACTTACGGCTACACGATTAAACACAATACAAGCTGTCACTACACGCTTTCACACTCACTCTACATGGACAACAAATCTACGCCTCCAAACAAAAACACAATTGTACCAGTTACTGGACATTACACAAACTTTTTCAAAAGACATACACATGCAATTTGGGGGGGACAAATACAAAATTATTTACATTGAAAATGGAGTACTCAGGGAAGGGGGCTTCACATTAGAATAACCAGATCACATTGCTGCTATGGAAAGTGACGAATTTTACAAATATCTAGGATTTAAACAAGCCAAACTTCTGGAGCACAAATAAATAAAGAATACACTCACTAAACAATATATTCATAGGCTAAAGACAATATTTAAAACACGTTTAAATTCCGGAAATTTAATCAAGGCCATCAGTACTTATGCCATGCCAGAACTCTTGTACTCCTTTGGAGTCATACAGTGGACACACACAGATCTTGAGGGACGTGAAAGGAAACAACGTAAACTGCTAACAAAGTACAGAAAGCACCATCCACACGCAGCTATTGAAAGATTCACCCTGCCTCATTCAGAGGGAGCAGAGGTCTTATTAACATAATAGATCTACACCAGAAATAGACTCAGTCACTCAGAGAATTCTTTTACTCTAAACAACACATATCACCATTTCACAAAGCAGTCTGAATGGCTGATACAAAATACACACCTTTGAATCTGAACAACGTGCAGAACACCCATAACATTCCTATATATCGCAGAGGAAACCATCCAACACGTCATATCCAGTTAAAAAACACTCACGCAGACAGATTATTTACACAGACATAACCAGGTAGCCAACATCATACATCAACATCTAGCTAAGATACACAAGCTACGGGACATTCACACTCCATACTAAAAATATATCCCAGACATTGTCTTAGAGAACACCACACATAAACTATATTTTGACAGCTATAATCACTGACAAAACTATCCCTCATAACAGACCAGACATTACATTAGTAGATAAGCAAACAAAAGTGAATTACATAAATGATATCTCCATCCCCAACACACACAATTTACAAAAGATATACACTGACTAAATCACTAAATATACGGATCTTGCACACGATATAAAACGCCTATGGGGAGTTAACAGAGTACACATTTTCCTATCGTTCTTTCTGCCACTGAGTTTATTCTACACTCGCTACACAAAAGCCTGTCAACACTAAACTTAAACCCACACTTATACAAAGCCTTACAGAAAGCCACAATTCTAACACCCGTCACATAGTAAGGAAATTTCTACACCCAAACATCAATACCCCCACGTGTGCGTAAATTTCCCTCCCTTGCATTTGAGTCCCTTGGGCTTGTACCTCTCTTGGGTCCGCCTCTGGTATTGGACAGACAGTACCGACCCCCAACAGACGAATCCACACGGGGTAGAAAGAGCCTAAGAAGAGGCAACATTACAGAGAGGTATACGGGAGTTATGAAAAATATCAATAATCTGTGAGATTCTGTTACTGTAATACAATTGAATTAGCTTAAATTCTGGATCTATATTTATTAGTTGGGTGCGTCCCTTTCCTAAAAAAATTAACGTCTGTGGGTTTCTTTTGGAGACTGGGATACGAATCCCAATATATTGTAGGGTTCGTGGGACCCATAGTCGTCCGTTAAAAATAGCAATTAAAAGATTAGTAAAAAATTACGTATAATGTGCTGCAGATCAAAAGTTTTGGAATTGACCTTAAAGGTGTCGTCAACAGATAATTTATTATATAAAAACTTCCTATAATTCTCAATTTTCGAAAGCAAATAGCGAAAACTGTGAGTTGGTCCTGAAAACCAAATCCATATACCGTACATTAATTTTGGAATTATTATAGAACGATAAAGTGTCATAAAGGTTTTGGGTCTGATAAAAAAGTTGGTGAGCCTTTTCAAAATACCAATTCTTTTGCTTAGGTCAAGAATTAAATCCTCCAAATGCAAAGAAAACGAAAGAGTGGACTGAAAAACAATATCCAGAACTTTAAGTTTGTTTCTATGTTCTAAAACCTGGTCGCCCAAGCAGTCTGCATAGATAAAGTCAACAGTCTTACGGGAAAAGGTTGTACAGCGAGATTTGAAGCATTCAGCAACAAACCGTTCTAGATTGACCATGTAAAAATGTTACCAAGCATTTCATTCAATGCATAACAATCTTCCCAACAGCGAATTCGAAAAAAAATCTTCAAGTCATCTGCATATAGTAGACAACGAACATTATCTTTATTTACAGTCGACTCTAGGCCAGTAATATTAATATTAAAAAGGATTGGTCCGAGCAGAGAATCCTGAGGAACTTTATTACGGATTCTCCTAGTTTTGTTGATGGTATAATGTCCGTTAAGAGTAAAAAAATCTCTCAGTTAGTGGGGAAGAGAACCAATTCAGAAGGCCGTCGGATAAGCCAACATATTTTTATTTTGCCAGCAAAAGTCGAATGTTAACTCTATCGAACGCCGCCTTCCGAAAGTCCAGATAAATTACATCAACCTGCTCCGTTGTCTAATAGATGAACCAGGTAACGTGTCAAGTACGATAAATTACTGAGAACTGAACATCGGCTACGGAAAGCATGTTGTTCATCTGGTAGGTAATTATCAACGAAGATAGTAAGTTGACGCGCAATAAATGCCTCCAATAACTTTGCCGGATAAGTGATCAAAGTTATCGAGCTATAGTCCTCAACCGTTTTTAGATTCTTGACCTTAGGAATTGGGAATATCCGAACTGTTTTCCATGAAGTGGGATATTGTCCCAAGGACAAAAATTTATTAATTAAGAGGCAGATTGGAACAATTATCGCCTCCAGACAGCCTTTAAACAAATATTCAAGAATGCCATTATTGTCCAAGAATTTGGAGGCTTTAGTACGCTTAGCTAAATTTACTATGTCATCCTCGGTAATTTTTGGAATAGATAATTTCGTATGAATACCACTCCAAAAACTCTGTAATTTCTGCGCATCTGTTTCAAATGAGTCATCGTTATTCATTATGCTTTCAAAATGCGTTGCGAGATCTTCTATGGATACATCCACTGAAACCGAAGGCTTCAGTCTTTATTTACAAAGAAGGGTCTTTGTGACTTCCCAAAAGTTCGTAGGATTAGAGTTAAGACTCTTTTCTAATGTCGAATAATAAAGCGAATAATCCTCCTTAGAGATATTTTTGAAAGCTGTTCTAGCTAATTTAAAGATATTATAGCGTTGAGGAGATTTATCATTTATACTTATGTAGAATAATAATAATAATAATAATAATAATAATAATAATAATAATAATAA